>VNJU01008035.1:0-81973 GCA_008042675.1 Drosophila seguyi
CGCTTCATTAAACCATGCCCGGAGCACCTGGTGCTCACCGACACGAGTGTCAGCGACCTGGAGTTCAACCTGGATGTCCATCCTCCTTCTAAGAGTTGCATGTCTCGGATAAAGGCCATCCGGAACTCTGTGAACCACGGCACTCAGACATCCAAGGCGGACTCGTTGCCTCCGCCGCCAAAGTATCCCATTCAGGTGCAGCCCTATTACAGGGGATTCGATTGCGCTGCCGGAGATCGCTACATGGGCACCGCCTTCGGCTTGCCGGGCGAGGACGTCTTCGAGGACGGCGTCTTCGGGCTGTCGGGCGGCGGACCCCACGGTCCTAATCCTATGCCCTGCGGCGTTATCCGTCCGGCCAATGCCTGGGGTGGTGCAGGGGGAGGAATGTTCGCTGGTCACGGAGGCAGACAAGGAGCCAGTGGTGGAGGTCCCGGTGTCGGCGCCTGGAAGGGCTTCCCAGGCGTCAAAGACAAGGACGGCAAGGGACGCCGCGGTGCCATTAGCGGACCGATCCCGGTGCGGTATCCCAAGAGATTCCTTAAGCCCGCCCAGGAAGCGGCTAAGGCGGCCAAAGAGGCCGAAAGGGCTGCTGCGGAGAAGAAAAGGAGGGGCCCCGACATGCTTAAATACTTGCAGCAGAAGGGCACCCTGGTGCGGCCATGGAATCCTGACGAGGGCAAGGATACACGTCCGCGACCACCCAAGCTAAGCGATAAGGGACCAGATGGCCTCACGGTGTTCGAGCGACGGCGCCGGGAACTTATGGCAGGGCCACCGCCACTGCTCTGTCAGGCTCCCAGAAGGGGAAAGGGCTACGATCCGTGCGCTCCTTATCGCATGGAGTTTGTCTGTTAGGGTTACAGATAGCCCAGATCCAGATTGCAGAAATAAATACTGTGCTTACCGATGGCTGTACCCAGTGATTAAAAACTAATTAGCAAAAGTCTTAATGTGTATGCTTTTCAATACTTTTGCTGCAATATGGTGAACCGCAGCACCCAGACGGGGATCCGGGCAGCAAAGCTACCGCCCAGATAATCGCTACTACAAGGCTGTGTACTGCGGTCTCTGGGATCGCTAAATGAGCACAGCCTTCTGAGGCCACACTGAGAAGGTTTTCGATCCCAAAGATCCACATCTGTTCTTTGTTTTTGTTTATTTTCATAATTTTGTTTAGCCAACAAAACAACCTGATTTGAGTAAACAATAATACAGTTGTTTAAGCCACAAACTCAACGACTGGCAGGTTTCTTAATAATAATACTTTTTCTCATTAAACCCGAAAGGAATATAAATTATACATTTTTTATATTGATTATCAGAACAAAATATTAGGTAATGGGCAAATTAATTAACTGGTTCAGTAGGATCTTGGTATATAAGGGATTCCCCAGCATTCCTGATGAAGATCTTCCCGTGGAGAGCCCTCTTGCCTCTCGTCCAGGCCACTCCCAAACTTACAACTTACAAACCTTTTGCTCCGCGCTAAACCTTATGCCTCATATTATGAAACTACAACCAAGATATATGAGTTAAGTGATAACAGTGGACATTAGTTACAAAAAATAATGACTAATACATGTTTGGGGGACTTATTTAATATAAAAATAATATAATCAATTTATTCGGAACTCGACTATATGTACAGTAGAAGTAGTTGAACAACTTGTTCACTTTTTGTCACAAAACAACCAGTTCTTAAAAATGAATAATGATAAAACAGAATAAAAACACAATGTTATGAGTGGCACGAGTTTTCTAATAAAATACCTGATAAAACTCACATATAGATAGAACCCTAAGTTTGCTCGACTGTAAGATACCCACAGAGCCTTGACCAGGCCTTGGATATAGATACAGGGATATAGAAAAAATATTATACCTTATCTGAACTAGCACTCTTCCATTTTACAGGGTATCGAACCAGGCATTTAAGTCAATTAAAAATGTGTTCAAATTCATTTAAAAAGTATTGATTATATGCTAATTATAAAACTAGTTCTCAGGCAGACAGAAACACAGTATAAAAGAGGTTCCCCAGCACCCAGATTGCATCAAGCAATCCCCGTCATCACCAACATGAAGATCTTCGCTCTCTGTGCCTTCCTGCTCCTCGCCCTGGCTGCCGTCCAGGCGACGCCCAAAGTTCCCGAGAAGAGTGGCATCAGTCCCAAAACCATTGGCAAGGCGGCAGGAAAGTAGGACTCTGACACCGAACTTTTGAATAAACATAAGATGCCAACACAAAGGAATTAAATAAATCAACATTTTAAGCAACAAAAATTCAGTTTATTGTTATATTAAAAATATTATTCTTAGATCGCTTATTTAAAAATATATATAACTAAACTATAACTTAAGTTCTTGGGTATTTTTAAAGATGCATATTTAAATAAGTCACACTTGGTGTTTATTTTTTTGCTGATCCACAAAGAGAATTTCAGCTATAAGCGAGGGAGTAGCCTTTTCCTATTTCTCCTCAAAAATAAATTATAATTATTAAATATTAAAATAATGATAAAAGAGGACTTTGCAATATCTACAAAATTACTACTATAACTGTCAAAACAAAGTTAGCTTAAATCAATAAGAACTAATAAAAAGAAAATACTAAAAATACAACTTTTGTGTGTGCTCCTTTAACAGGAATTTGCCAGCATTGAAATACGAAGATCTAAAATTTGCAAGAACCTTCAAAATATTTTACTTAATATTGTAGAAATTCAATAATAAGGAATAAGAAATAAATAAATAGCATTACAGAACATACTTTGGGGATCCAAATCGAAATAAACCCAGGCAAACTTATATTCCAAAATATTTAAGTGAAGCGTTTTTATAAAAAATCAATGTGGTTGTTCTATAGCATTACAAAGATTTCATTTGGTATGATCAAAGAGTATAAAACTATAGTTTTATACTATAAAACTTTGTAATTCTATAGAAGACAAATATATCACATAGTAAATACAAATAAATAAGAAATTAACACAAATACTTAAAAGGTTTTTATTGAAACTAATTTCAACTAAACCAAACTAGTAGACCCGATAATTTTTTAATAATTCCTTAATAAACATTCTTTATTCTTAAGTCAATATTCTTATAGTCTAATTCAAGATACTAGCTTTAATATAGTCCTATGCCTTAAAGTAGGCTGCCATTATATTAACCAATTGTTTGTGTTTGTCATTCGAAAACCTGTTCTGAGCCATAAACATTAATAATTGCTTGCACAAATAAAAAAACTGCAATAACAGCCAAGGCAACCGGCATTTAAAAAAAATTAGGATCATCGATGTGTCGATTTAAGTAAGTGCCATAACTCAGAAGTTATATTTCCAGCAGGTGGAGAAAGCCAGCAAGTTAGTATAAAAGAGCTTGTCCGGTCCTCAGAATGCATCGAAAACGCTCACGATGAAGTTCTTTGCAATTGCTGCCGCCTTCCTCCTCATCTCCGTCCTGGCCCTCGTCCAGGCCACTCCTGGCCACCAGCCTCAGCCTCAGCATGGTGGCCACCAGCCACAGGCTCCGCGTGGTGGCCACGGATCATCGGGTCCTGTGGGACACGGTCCTTCCGTAGGCCATGGATCATTGGGTCACAACGTCCCCGTAGGCCACGGTGCCCCAGCCAGCCATGGTCACGGCCATCATTAACTGGACCAAGCTGGAGAGCCAGCCGGCGATCTTGGATAGAAATCAAAATCAATGAAAGCAATCAATAAAAAATTTCGTTAATTCGAAAACATATTTGTCTTTTTATACCCTTGCAGGGTATTATAATTTTAGTCAGAAGCCTGAAAAGCAGTGAAGGAGTCATTTCCGATCCTATAAATCATATATATTCTTGATCAGCATCAACAGCCGAGTCGATCTAGCTATGTCTGGTTGGAAAAAATTTTGCAAAATTTTTTCGAAATTTTTATTGAATTTTAAATAATTAAAATAGTCAAAAATTAGGGAAAAATTTTATTTTAAATTAAAATAAAATATAGTATGCAGCCTTATTAGCCTTATAAAAACTAACTCAGAACAGTTTTCCGAATTCAAATTAATGTATTTTTGGCTTAGTTATTTTATTTTTAAGCTTTAAATTTTCTAAACATTATTTTATATATTTAATACTCTTTATCCCAAATATTATAATATCAGTCAGAAACACAGAACAATGTGAAGGAGTCATTTCCGACCTTATAAATCATATATATTCTTGATCAGCATCAACAGCCGAGTCGATCTAGCTATGTCTGGTTGGAAAAAAAAATTTCAAAATTTTTTATAAATTTTTGTCGAATTTTAAATAAATAAAATAGTCAAAAATTAGGGAAAAATTTTATTTTAAAATAAAATAAAATAGAGTATGAAGCCTTATTAGCCTTATAAAAACTAACTTAGAACAGTTTTCCGAATTCAAATTAACGTATTTTTGACTTAGTTATTGCATATTTAAGCTTTAATATTTCCAAAAATTATTTAAAATTTTTATACCCTTGCAGGGTTTTATATAAGCATACAATTTAAGATCTGGCCATTTTGTGTTAGTTTTCGGTTTAAATTTTATAAAAATCGGACCACTTATCATATACCTGTCATAGGAATATATATATCTGTTTGGCTTTGTTGCTTGCAACATTTTTCGGCAGCAACATTCCTTGCTGGCAACATTTATTTTATGTCTTTTTCTACGTAATCTTTTTTCTATTTAATCTTTGGCATGCCGAAGATAGCTTCCTTTCTTGTTTTCTATCAAACCTTTGATATTTACGAAAAACCTAATGTTTAAATATTTTTTTTAATATTATACACAGTCATTAAACAAGCTGTTTTGACTTAAAGAACAACTGTCAAAGCTTTTCAAGTGAGCGGCGCTTAAGACTAGGAACACCTGTTAAAATTTGCCCGAATCACCACCGGATCACCTGTTTCACAAGCCACAAGTTCCAGCAATTAGAAATTATTTTTCCAGCAGGTGGAGAAGGCCAGCGAGTTAGTATAAAAGAGCTTGCCGGTCCCCAGAATGCATCGACATCAGCCGCAATGAAGTTATTTGCTTTCGCTGCCGCTTTCCTCCTGATCGTTGTCCTGACCTCAGTCCAGGCCAATTCTGGGTACCAACTCAAATACCCGCGTTTCCCGTCTTACGAATACCATGGATCTCTCGCTCGCGGTCCTAGGATACCAAGACAGATGTAGAAATGATAAAAACATTCAATAAAAATGTGTTTTTTTTTCACTAGCATATTCTGTCTTTTATTTAATTTAGCTTTAGAGTTTCTCCTGAAAAAATACTACTGATAATAATAATTTAAAAGGATATTTAGTTAAATTTCCAAATAAAAATATCAAATTGTATTTACATTTTTTAGGAAGCTTGTAAAGATCTTACGAACTATTTCTGTTATTCTGCACAACCTTCTTAAAACAAAAATAAACCAAGAAAATAGCCCAAAGGAATCTCGATCCAGCTACCTGAGCTCTCGAAATCAAAGCCGTTGTGTCGTAAACATTTTCTGGCCATTTTATATTTAGTCTTAGTCTTAGATGGTCTTGCTTTTACGTTCCGTATTTGCCTGTCGCGTTCGAAGTTTTAATTGTAAAGTTTAGAGTAGTACAGTCCTCTCCAAAAACATTTAAAAAAATTAAAAGTAAAAAAAATTATTTAAATAAGTCCACGACAGGCAGAGCTCAAAATTGCAGATAGCCAGCCATGGGTCCCAAGAAGGATTCTGTGACGGTGGATATTGTGACCATTGTGCCGCCAAAGCCGGAGGTCGTCAAACCCAAGAAGGAGCCCCCGCCGATTTTTGTCTTCGACCTTGTCGTCACCAATGTGGTGTCCACGAGTGACGAATTCACGGATCCCGCCAGTCTGGAGATCACCGCCACCTTTGGCAAGCTCCCAATGGAGCTGGCGCCCGATCAGATCAACGTCACGGACTTTAAGCCCAACTCTAGCCTCACCTTCAAGAAGGAGCCCAAGGATATGCGCAGCTTGGTTAAAGATTGCGGCCTCTCGTTTACGGTTACCTATGCCAAAAACATTATCGGTGCCGCCCAAGCATCTTTTCCCCTTGGCATCATCGGTGACATCGAACGGGACATGGTTGATATTGTCCACACGGACACCGTCAATTTGGAGCGCGGCGGAGAGTTGACGGGCCAGCTGAAGTTCCTCTGCCGCATCATCTGCATGTGTGCTCCCGAGTAAGTGAATCGAATCTTGAGTCAGGAAAGTTCCCCCTTTCCTATCGGCCTTATTCAAAATCTCCCCATTCTCAGAGAGGGCGAGAACGAGTGCCAACGGTTGATGGACCGAAGCATTAATCCGCAGGACATTATGTTCGTTATGGGCGAGTCGCAGGTGTGCCCCAGTGCCTGCTCGCCGTGCGCGAATGATTTGGAGGACGAGGAGGGTGACGAGCGCCTCCGGCTGGACCTGGAACGCTACCGCAGCCAGGGCGGCGGCATCCAGCCTTACAAGATGACGACGGACAATCCGTCCATGGTTCCTGCCTGCTGTGAACTAAAGGTGGGCTTCTATTCAATTCGAGTCCTGCCTTAGATCAACTTCTTTCCCTTCCCCTTAGAAAATGGCCATCGAGTACGAGCAAATGATCGACGCCATAACCAAGTCTACGGGCAAGGCGCCGCCTCCACAGCCGCCGTGTCGCGATCCCGGCGAAGTGGCCGCCTTCGGAATGAATCCATGCTTTTGCCAGAAGCCGGATCCACCGATGATGATTGATCTGCCGGAGCCGCCGAACAAGCCCTGCTTCGTTTACCTGCCCGCCTACCAGGCGGATGAGGAGTCTCCAGACTTCTGCGACCGAAACCTCATCCCGGTACCGATTGCCGACTGCGATGGAGACCCCATTCAGGACATCAAGCCCATTCGATTCTGTCCCGTCTGCCTGACCAACATGTCCTGGCTGCCCAAGTTCGCCTCGTGCCCCAAGTGTGGCGTCAAGCCAATGCCCGTGGTGGAGGAGCGGCACAAGAAAAAGAAGCTGTCCGCGGACCAGATCCTACTCGAGTATCTGGGCAAGCCGCCGCCCACGCTGGAGGACTACTGTGTGAATCCATGCGATAAGGCCATGCAGGCCAAGTCGGACGCTGCCGACGAGGAGTGTCCGCCGTGTCGTTGCACCTGCAAGTACGGCAAGATGTGCGCCCATTGTCGCATTCGGCAGGTCTGCGCCGACATCTTTGTGTCGGACAGGAATATAGCGCCCAAGTGCCCCAAGGTGGAGCCCAAGGAGTCGGAGGACTTCTGTGTGATGAACAAGAGCTCCGACGACTGCCGTCCCTACCTCGCCAAGGTGTTCTCCGAGCTGCGCGACCTCTACGACATCAAGGATACCAAAAGAATGTCCGATCTGGACGAGAACTGTGAGCGGGTGACGCCCAACCCGGCGAAACCTACGACGCCGGCAGGCAAGGTTAAGGCCAAGAAGGAGCAACAGTCGGCCACCGCCAAGGCTGTGTACATTCCGGCCAACCAAAAGGGCCTGATCACGAGCAGGCACAAGAAGTGCGTCGCCCAGGCGGGCTTCGTGTCCCGCAACCATGGCTGGGCCTGGAGCAAGAGCTTTGAGGCCAAGAAGCTGGGCTGGCGTCCGGGCGCAGTCCGCAAGCCCATCAAGAACCTGATGAAGTTCTTCCTGGAGCGATCCGAGGACAAGAGTGCCGCTGCCCAGCTCAAGGCCGCTGAGGCGTTGGAGCTCGAGAAGGAGCTGGAGGCCCCGGTCTTGAACATCTGCAAGAAGGACGGCGCCATCTACATCACGCTGCGTCCCCTGAGTACCATGGGCGTCCGCCAAAAACCCATCGTCTTCCGGATCGTTAAGAGCGACCTGGCGGTGGCGCTGCGCGAGATCAAGCGGAAGCTCAAGGACAAGGGCTATCGCAAGTGCACCTGCCACCAGACCCTGATGATGTGCACCTGTCGCAACGCCGTCGAGAAGAAGCACCTACAGCAGGCCCTGAACAAGGAGTGCCGGCGCCACTTCATTGCGCCCGCACCCGAACATCTGATCCTAACCGACACCAGCGAGAGTGACATGGAGTACGACTTCGATGTCACCCCGCCGGCGGGCACGGAGCAAAAGTACCCGCCACCTGTTTCTCCCCCCACCGTAAACCACGGCACCCAGACGTCCAAGAAGGACCAGTTGCCTCCGCCGCCAAAGTATCCCATGCAGGTGCCACCCTATTACCGGGGATTCGATTGCGCTGCCGGAGATCGCTACATGGGCACCGCCTTCGGCTTGCCGGGCGAGCTCATCTTCGAGGACGGCGTCTTCGGGCTGTCGGGCGGCGGACCCCACGGTCCTAATCCCATGCCCTGCGGCGTTATCCGGCCGGCCAATGCCTGGGGTGGAGCAGGGGGAGGAATGTTCGCTGGTCGCGGAGGAAGACAAGGGGCCATTGGTGGTCCCGGAGGCGGGGCCTGGAAGGGCTTCCCTGGCGTCAAGGACAAGGACGGTAAGGGACGCCGCGGTGCCATTAGCGGACCGATCCCGGTGCGGTATCCCAAAAGATTTCTTAAGCCCGCCCAGGAAGCGGCTAGGGCGGCCAGAGAGGCAGAAAGGCTTGCTGCGGAGAAGAAAAAGAAGGGCCCCGACATGCTTAAGTACTTGCAGCAGAAGGGCATCCTGAAGCGGCCATGGAATCCTGACGAGGGCAAGGATACACGCCCGCGGCCACCCAAGCTAAGCGATAAGGGACCAGATGGCCTCACGGCGTTCGAGCGACGGCGCCGGGAACTAATGGCAGGCCCGCCGCCGCTGCTCTGCCAGATTCCCAGAAGAGGCAAGGGTTACGACCCCTGTGCTCCTTATCGCGTGGATATTGCCTGTTAGGGTAACACATCAAGGTGCTCTGGACTACCCATACTGTGCTCATCGATGGCTCTACCAATTGTTATGTAAACTCATTCAGATGACATAAAGCTTTGGTGAAATACATAGTTTTTAATACGAACAATTTTTTTCACATTCTAGGGAATGTAATTTGGGAATTTTTGCAGTTGAAAAATAAAGCTTGAAATAAAATTGTCATTAAAACAGCAAAGCGGACATTAAAAAAAGCTTTTCAATCACTTAAAGTGTGTTATCGCTTAACAATGATAATAAATCCAAGTCTTTTGTGCACATTTACCTTGCAATTTGTCGCCATAATTGAATTCTCGTTTGTTAAGCAAAGTTAAGTGTATCCACCTTATAATCTGCCTAAAAACCTAATGGTATTATCAAATGTTATGTTTATGTTCCGTAAGATTCCATCTCTGGCTTTGCTCCCTTGTATATTATGCATGAAATATGGCAATTTCAATTAGTTTTTAGTGCCGCCGCCACACAGACAGACAGAGGATTAAATTCTGTAAGCCCCCAACAGCTTGTTTGCGTTATTATAACAGCATTTCGGATTTCAGATTTCAGATTGCCAATGGAATGGCAACTCCACTTCATATTCCCCCTGCCGCAATGACATCGGTGGAGATAGCTATAGTCGGAGATTGAAAATGTTGTCTGTGCGCAGTTAATTAAATGGCAGGCACGCACAGGGATCTCTCTGTCTCTCTGGCAGAGGAAACTGGGGGCCATGAGTACTTCATAACGGTTTAGATAGCGACAGAAACCCACACACGCACTCTGAATAATAGTAAATTAATGGCGAATGTTAATATATGCAAAATACCTAAGCTGATTAGCAAAGGCAACGGCCACATATCAGCAACTCTGTGGAAATTGGCCAACTTAAATTAAGGCTGGTAAGTGGCCAAGACTGACTTAGTATCTAAGTTAGTAACTAGTGAAATATATAAATTATATTATTATTATATTAACTGCATTGTAGTATCTAAAATATTAATATTAAATATGTATTTATTAAGAGAGAATTTATAGAGGATTTTAAGGCTTTATATTTGGTTTTTAAACGGGTTTTTTAACTTGTGTCTAAAAGTAGGCATAGTATTTATAAGAAAGAGATTTCATATACGGCTAAAAATTTATATTTTACCCTCTTTAAATATATAAAAATACTCAATTGAATATAATATACAAAATTGTATTTTTAACTACCTTAAGAAAATACTAAATTCTTTTAAAGAAATCTTTATTTATGGAATATTCAAAGCGCATATATAAACATTCTCAAAATATTTACAATCCTTCACTTATTGTTATTATTTAATATATATATTTTCTATATAATTTCTTTCAGTGTTTTCCTCATTTACGTCTACCATCACTAAACTGCATTGTATTACCACATATCCCTGTGGAAATCTCCGAGGGCGGCGGGCTTACCTATTCCAACCCAAGGGATTCAAGAGTCCGGACTCAAATTGAGCCAATTTATTAGTCCCTCCGCCAAAGGTTTCAAGTTTACACAGGCAGTACGCCAAAATTTGTAATTATACAAATTAGGCCAATTAACGGGGAGAAGGCAAAAATGCAAAAAAGTTCATTTCCAGCCGGAATTATTTTAGCGCGTAAATTAGGAAAAAGAAATCTCTCCTTAGCTTTGTAAGAGGACCAAAAGGTAGATCATAAAAAAAGGGTTTATTCTCAGAGCAATAGCATTCAAGACAAAGAAATTTTAACTGAGCTAAAGGATTGATACTTTTGTTAATATCACAAATTCTTAATTTATAAATTTAATTTGAACTCCAGGAAAGTAAACCCTAAACAAGACACCTCACAATTTTCATAGAATTTTCTTACTTAGCTTTAACAAATTTGTACTTTAAATTGCTTTAGTTTAGTTAGCCTCTAATAGAAATCTGAAACCCAAACAAAAAATGCTTTGAAATTCCGAAACCGACAAATAAAGCCTGATAAATCACGCCACAAATTTCTGATATGAAGCACCGGTGTCCGATGTGGCATTATTTGAAAGGACACTTAGCTGGCGAGGGGACCGCATTTATTTTTAGCCTCCAAATATTTTAAAATTGTGTCACTTTCGCTGAGAAATATGCCAACAATTTTGCAACAGTCGAGGAAGGGATGCTGGGGAGGCGGAGATGATTTAAATACTCACAATTATGCTGGCGGTACGAACGACCTCCTCGCTCCTCCACTCTGCATAATTCATTGGACATTGCGGGGTCGATATTTTGAGGACGAACCCTTGTTAAATATTTTATTTAATGGGATTTTTAATTTGACGCTTTAAAGTCAACACGGTCAGGTAGAAAGAGAGATGGAGAGAGCGGGAAAGCGGCAAAGGTAAATGCGTTTTGGCACTCCATAAATCAAACAAGTTGAGTCGGCTCTCGAGGGACCTTTACAGCACCGCAGATACCCTGGAAAAAAAGAAGCGAGATATATGGGCAAATATTTATTCAGGCTGGTGCTGACCACCGCTCATCTGGGAATATATCAGAATATATATACCACAATGCACGGTAAGAAAAATGCAACAAAAATTAGATAAAATTGTAATTAAATAATTATTAATAAAAATAGTAATAAGGCAGTTATTCCTATATCGAAAATATCGTAAAATTTTGTACATCGAGCTTTTAAATATCTTTTAAATAAATATTAAATTGGGGTAATATTGGTTTATAGAATGTTAAAACATCGATACAATATACTTATACTTTGCCCACCAAATGTAACCTTTTCCCTGTTCAGTCCCGTTTTTATCAGTGCCCAGCTCCACCCTCCGCTGGTCATGTCAGTGGCCATTCGGTGTGGCAGTTAACATCCGTTTCCGTCAGCGCAAACAAAGCTTTTATCAGACATAAAACTGCGGCGAAGGCCAAGGCGAGCGAAATACCCGAGGACTGGGCGGAGGAGGGCGGCCACGTTAAGGAAATATTGTACCATAAAGTGCGGCAGAGAGTAGTAGTCACTTCAGGGTGCTGCTTTTTGGAGGGCTGTCCGAGACACTTTATCATCATTTGTCAATTAGTTGCACTATACCTTCGTCTAAAAGGTAGCAGGAAGTCCCGGCCTGCGCCCTTGGGCAGGTCCATTAGCATCGGGGGCCAAGTTATTTTGCTGCATAATTCATAATAATTATGCCGGCAGATTTGCGAGGCACCGCCAAAAAACTTTTTTCCTCCTAAGAACTGTCCAAATTAAGCTGCCTCTATACAAAATTTCCCTCTGCCGCTTAAGTTTCTTGGCTTCGGGCTTCGGGCGCTCTTTGCAAATTCTCAGAGCAGCTGTGCAAAATTTTAGATTTCGTTATGCTGTCAAAGGATGTCCGTTCCGCAGCAGCAGCAGCACCTGCTTCTAAGAGTTTCCCCCTCCCCCAATTCGGTTCGCATTGCCCCAGTTTTGAGCTGCCATAATGCCAAAATACCAGATGTGTTTTCACTGCAAATTGGTCTTTAATGAATATTCGATTGCAACATTTTAATTGCCGCGCGCGCGGAGTCAAGTCGACACACTTACTCGCATGTACATACGTGCAGCACGCGGGGCACGCGATTCGTTGCCAAGCTGCCAGTTCTCAGTTACCAGTTGCCAGTTGCCAGTTGCGGGACTTGCTCTAATTAATGCACAAATCCGCCCCGGCGACAACGCTGCGTATGAGCAACGCGGTAATGTAATCGGAGAGCGCGCCATGCGTCGCCTTTGCCAGTGTGTGTGTGTGGGCTTGTTACTCCTGTGTGGGTGTCGAGGTGGGTGTAGGGGTGAGTGCACTTGAAAGAAAATTCATTTAATTGAGTGCTTGGAAGACATTTTCGATTAAGTGAGTTATATGTATGTATCTACTTAATGTTGTCAGATGCTCTAAGGATTTAACTTGAAAAAAAATGCTTCCAAATATTTGTACAATTTATGAGAGCACTGAAAACCCCTTGATAAAATTATTAATAATTTTTCTTCTGTGTTTAGAGATTAAACTAAATATTTGATCAAAGAAAATAGCTTTATTTTCCCTAGAAAAATTATTTCAAGTGCTTAAACCACACAGAAACCAAAGTGTGCTTCAGTGCAGTGCTGCTGCCCTTTAGCCGAAACAAGAAAGAAAGTGAAACAAACATTTTGTTACCAGAAGCTTTACGATTCCATTAAAGGCTAAAAAGGAAATGTCAGCTAAAAAAGAGCACCAATACCAGAGAACTCCTAGAGTTCTCAGCTGTATGTGACTCAAATTTAGGTGAACCCCCCTGAACTGCCATTTCGCAAATTTTATTCGAGAATTTGCAGTGCACTTTTCTGTGCTGCGTGAGTGCCTTAACCAGCGGAATAAAGAGTACCTGCAGTGTTCTTCCTCCTTAAATCCTGATTTCTCGGGTTTCCCTTGGCTTGTCAACAAAAACTGCGCTTTCTGATATGTATGATCTCTCCTCAACTACACATGTAATAATAATAAACCTAAAACAAAACTTTCCTCTTTATGAGCTTCCCGGCTCTTCCCTGACACAACCAACGACCCCCAAGTGCTCGTGTGTGTGCAATAAAATATTTATTCATGCATGCATGCCAACAAGCACGGAAGAATTCGCTTTTTTTATTTTGTTTTTCCTTTGCGAAACTCAAAAACCCAAATAAAAATAAATCCCAAAAGCAATTGCCTTGTGATGGCACTTCCGCTGTTTTCCACAAGCCGAGTGGCGTCCATGGGGAAATGATGGAGAGACATTTCAGACGGTAAATATATTTAAACATTTAAATATTATTTTTACTAAGAATTTGTGTGAAGTATGCAAAGCTGTAAAATAAAATCGTAGTTGCATATTAAATATTTTCTGCAGAGATTTGAAAAAGCAATAAATATTTTGAGCAAATTATGCAAGTAAAGTACATTAAAAGTTTTTCCACAATTTATTCATTGCCTTCTTTTAAAATCTTTTAGCAGTATTTACAAAAATAATTACGTATACATTTCCTAAGCCCTTTCAATAGAAATTAAACTTTGAAAGGTCAATTTATGCAGAAACTGAAACATTAAGCTAAGCCCAGTTTGGAATCGACTTACTTTTGTTTCCTTTTCCGTTTGTAAAATAATCCCTTTTGGCGCAAAAAAAAAAACCAAAACCAAATACAATTTGTTTTAAATTAAAAACTAAATAAACCCCATGAAAACAGTGTGTGAAGCGAAGTGTTCAATGTGTCCGTTGATTGATTTACAAATATCCCATCATCTATTTTCATTGCGTTTTTTAATGGCCCCAAGGGATAAGCATTTGTCATCAGTTTTGTGGCCATGAAGGCTTAAATGAATAGTAAAATGAAACCGAAATGAAAACAAAACACCATTTGGTCGAGCAATTAAAAATATACCAGGAAACGGGTATATATGTAGAGCTCTGTGTCGCCTTCTGCCAGAAGGCGGATTGCCGAATGAATTTCAATTAAACGAACGCCACTAAAAAAAAAGAAAGCTAAAACAAATAAGTGTCGGGTGAGGCCAAGTTAAATTTCAATTAAACGGGACGAAACTTTTGGATTTCGAGCATAAATTCCACAAATTCTAAGTGCCGTCAGAAAAGAGCAAAACTTTCGCAAGGAGCAAGGAGCACCAGCAGCTGTTAGTCCTGTCAACTGACTGATTGTCCCTCGTCTCAGGGGGATCCTTGTGTCTGAGTACGTTCGATGATGATGAGCCAATGGCCATGAACTTTACGGACATTTTGCGGTTAAACTTTGCCACTCTTGGTCTTTCTCTCTCTGTTTATTGGCAAATATTTTAGCTTGCTCCAAAAATATTTGTGCTTGGTCGGAGTGGAGGAAGGAGGTCCTTCCAGCTCTGGAAAATGGTGAACTGCAAGCAGCCGCCGGCGAGCACAAGCTCAATGTGCAGCATATTAAAGACTTTTGTCGATATTCCGGGACAGTCGTTGAACCGTAGAGGGCGTTAAGCTACCCGTATTTGCATGTCACAGGCTCCGGCTTCGTCCCTGACTATGGCTCTGTGTCCTGGAATGCGAGTGCACTATGCAAATGACGGCATAAACACAAAATATTGTGTATCAACTTGGAAAGGTGTCGCTGACTCCTTGCAACGTTCAAAGGACTCAACGGTGGCTAAGAGGCAGTCCTGCCAACTCGACTCGACTTTTAACAGCATTCCAAGTCCAAAGTATATTATGAACCAACTTGGCAACAAGACAATGACAGCTAAAAATGTCAGTACTTTAAAGGAAATGTATTTGTTTGCTTTAAAAATATATTTTTTTAATAAATGAAACATAGCTTACATATAAAGATACCAAAAAAACAGCACATTTCTCTTCATATTTAAAGAAACTTAAATATTTAATTAAATTTCCAACGACTTTGTCTTTAAACTTTACACACTTTAACTCTTTCGAGCAACACTCTTCAATTAACGGAAAACTGACTTCAAGGCAAAACCACGAATGTATTTTTCGAAAAATTAAAATTAATTGTGGCCCAGATACAGACACAAAAAAAAGCCCGCTGACTGGCTGCATCACAGGAAGAATGTAAGGCGCACGAAGCAGAGTCCTGCTCCTGCACTGAAGTTTCTTGCCCTTAGCGAATTGTAAATTTTAATGACCCCGCCGAAGGGTTGAGGATTGCTCGGGGACTCGGGACCGAAAAAAGAGCACCATGGATAAAAATTCAACAATGACAAACAAGGCGAAAATAAAACGGGGTATAAAAAATAAAATATTCCGTATAATAATGCATAAAATAAGGGAAATGTCGAAGAGAATTGAGTTCACACGAATCGTGGAGTGGTTTTTGCGAGTGCGAGTGCGAGTCCTGTGTCCTCTTCCTGGTTTTCACCATCAAAAAACGGACGTCTGTGGGCTGCCGGCTGCAGCACACTTTTATCAACTTTAAATCCACAAAATGAGATTTCTTGCGGATTTGCATAGATTAAACTGCAATGGCTCTCGCACCCGAAAAAAAAGGAAGTAAATACTGTGCTATATATAGCTTAATATTTTGTTGCCAGTCACCGCTCTTTCGTGGTCCTGGGTGGGTTGTTGTTCACGGCTTGTTTAGCATTTGTTAAGCCAGAGTCACTGGCTCGTGCTCCATTTCTTCTTGGCTATTCCGCAGTACGGGTACTTTTTTGACCATTATTTCAGCCGTTTCTCTCGGTTTTTTTGTTATCGATTTTGAGCTCCCCACTAAGTCCACACTGAGAAATATCTAATTAGTATATAATAATATAGTTAATACGAGCATAAATGTATTCCTTATATATAAGTTTCCTATCTCATAAGAATAATTAAAGGTTACAAAGGAGCAAAAGGAGACAACAATATATGTATATTATATATATTTCAGTTTTATATATTTTACATATGGTCTTAAAATAAAAACTACATTTAATAAAACCAATAATGAGGTGTCACAAGGCCCTAATTTATTTTGTATTGAATTGTTTTAAAAATCCTTTTAAAAAATAAATTTGAAAAGTTCTTTTCACTCCTTTCTTAATTCCGCGTAAGTATACATTCAAGATATATAACTTTATACCTTAATTAAATCGATTTCAAAAGTAAAACAATATACATTTAATATAAGTTTCATTCTACTTATTTCTAGCAAAAAAATATACTGAAATTTTAGAAAAAGATTTCCTACTTCTTAGCTTATCTAAAAAAAGTACCTCAAAACCACTTTAAAATGTTGCGGAAACCCAATTGCTGTGACATTTGTTTAATTTCCGCAGTAACTTCATTCTAGTTTCTGTTTTGGTTGGTTTTTTTTCGGTGTGGTTTTTTCGGGGCCAAACCAGGCAAAGTTTATGTCGCTCGAAAACTCATTTAAAGTTTCAAAAGTGTTGATAGATGGCAGGGCCAGCCACGCCCAGTCTTGAAAAGTGGCTGCCGCCTTTGTTCTGCCCCATTCTGGCCTCCTTTTGATTTTTACCAAGGATGAGAGGTTGTTTTCATTAGCCAGGAGGAGTCCTTCCCAAGAATGGCAACCGGCGACACGTGACGCACTCCAGCTTAGGGCTTAACTTGCCAAAAAAAAAATACGAAAAATACAAATAAAGTCGAGACAAAAAAGCAAACTTGTTGATAGTTGTTCGACAAAAGCTTGGGGGGCTTTAAAAAGCGGACAAGAGGGACATGGAGTGTGTGCTTAACTTTAAAACGCAACACGTGTCGTGCCGGCGGCAGAGGCTCTAATCCCTGCCTAGAGGACAGCACACTAAATGGCATTTTGATTGATGTGTGCCACAAAAAGTGTCCCCTATTTGGGTCAGGTATGAGCAGGTGTACGAAGAACCGAGAGGCATGCCTACGTCAAGGTAATTTTTGTGTCAAACATTTGCCTTATTTTTGGCCTCTCGAATATTCACCGCAGTTTTCCGTATAAAAGGCTTTTTATGTTTTACGAAAACAGAACGTCAGAGCGAACTTTGTCGAGTTGACGTGGCCAGGCAATCAGAAAATGCCAAGTGCATCCCTCGCTCGACTCTATATATTTTTTTCGGCCACTCCAGCCACAAAGGAGCCGAAAGTACTGAATGCCACTGTGATACGCTTTCAGCCAACCGAGCAAAAATCCACTGAAAGCTCTCCGCTTTTTGCTGAATTTCCTCAGCGCGCAGAAGCGAAAAACGAGAGAGGAACATACTATCTAGGGAAGGGGAATCCCCTAAATTATGGTTGTGCAGGTGCTTTAACACCACCTGTTGTTGTAGTTGTAGTTGCCGCCCCGTAATCCAGTCGAGGCAAGATCAAGCCATAAACTGTTGACCCATCCAGACAGGTGAAGAGGCTTAGGGAAATGGTTTACAGGTGAAAAGAAATAAAAGAGAAAATTAATGTTAAACAATGAGTTTTATGGTTAGTTACAAGGGCATTTGCCTTTAGAAAAAATTTATAAAAATATATATAAAAAAATAAATGAATAATTTCAAAGTAATCGGTGACTTCTCCATCATATTCCTAATCCCTGGCTCACTCTCTATTTAATACTGATATCTCCACAGGAAACGAATTAGCCTTACCGGTTATTTTTTCCTTTTGAAAATCACCATGCAGGCAGCCGGAGGAGATCCCGTGGCATGTGCCAACTGCATTCCCTTAAGACAGTACCCTGCATATGGCTCCGACATACAGCCCGTTGATGAGGAGGGCCAAGGACCGAAGGGTCTCGGCTTTAGCAACGACAGCGTTCGCAGGGGATTCGTGAGGAAGGTGTATCTGATCCTGGTGGCCCAGTTGATGGGTACACTGGCCCTCTTGGCGTTGCTGACTTGCGACAGTAATATCAAGTTGTACGTGCAGGGAAGTCGGGTGATATTCTTGCTGGCCTTGATGGGGATGCTAATCACACTGGGAGTCCTCACCTGCAACCAGGACGCACGTCGCCGGACGCCCACGAATTTCATCTTCCTGATGGTGTTCTCCATCGCCCAGTCCTTCCTGGTCAGCGTGGTGGCCTGTCGCTATGGCCCTAAGGAAGTCTTCATGGCCTTGGTGATCACGGCAGTGGTCTGCCTGGGACTCACAGCCTTCGCCCTGCAGACACGCTTTGATTTCACCATGAGGAGCGGTATGCTGTTCTCCTGTCTGCTGGTCCTGCTACTCTTCGGGTTCATAAGTGTGTTCGTGAATAGTTCCATATTCAGCAAGGTGATCGTCTGCCAGGGCTCCCTGCTCTTTTCCCTCTATTTGGTCTTCGACACTCAGATGATGATGGGCGGAAAGCATCGCTATTCCCTCAGTCCCGAGGAGTACATTTTCGCCGCACTCAATCTCTACGTGGATGTGGTCAACATATTCCTGAACGTCCTGCAGCTGATCGGGGGATCCGACGGTTAAGGCGGAGGCCTTCCTGTCATTATTCATTCGTTGTTCAATTATTACATACACTGACTAACGGTCGAATATTAATAAATCAAATTGTGCAGCATCAAATTGAGCCGATTATTTATGTTTCAGTTCATAAATTACGAGCATTACAGGCACAACAGGTGCGACGAGGACCAAGCCCCCGCCCGCCGCCGCCAACTCAAATTGTCAATTAAGTTATTAGTTCGGGGCAATAAAACTGTCAGGACCGTAACAATATTAACATAAAGCTTACACAAATTAGATGCTGCTGCCGCCTGGCAAACTTTCGCAATAAATGTATCTGCAAATGTTCGTGAGTGGAAGCGGGAATTGCGTAGTGGGAAATCGGAAATGGGAGTGTGACAGCCTCAGAGGTCCGGTCCCAAAAGTCACTCGCTATATATGTGTACAGTCAAAGAAATCCTGTAGAGAAGAGAAATTTCTATTCTATTATTTATTTATATCCTTACAAGTTTACATATTAAATGTATTTTATTTTACAAGAACCCTTTACTTATTACAACTTAACATTTCCTTTATTTAAAAACTCTAAGAGTTATCTTTTATATTAATTTTTCTTTGTGTAACTATACACTGTGGCCGAAACAAATCAAGTGAACTTGGTGGCAGCAGCTGCCGAGGGTATACATTTAATTAACAATTGACAGTCGCTTGACAGTTGGCTAAGCACACAAGAACGGCAGAAACAGTAGTAGAAGCTACAGCAGCACCAGTTCGTTCCTCTGGTACCTCCAACTCACACAGACAAATCCCACATACAGGTTCCCCTAAGCTGAAGCTGATTCATTTGAACTGTGGTGTCAAGTGGCCAATGAAATAAATATGTTCAAGATTAACTCAGTTGGATGGTAAATAAGTGAACTGAATATAAAAGGGAAAAAATTAAATAAATATTGAACCTCTATAGCTTCAAATACAAAAGTAAATAAATTCAATTTGTAAGGTCTTTTTAATAATAAAATGCAATGGTTGTTGCTAATTTAAAATAAGAAACATTTATAGCCAACCTAACTTGGCCAACTAGTTCGCCAAAATCTGCCAACTCTAGAAAGGTCAAAAGTCGACTCAAAGAAATGACCCCTAAAGTTTGCGGTTGGCCATCAATAAAAGTTGGCAGCCACATCCTCGTTCAAGTTTCGCCCGAGACCAAGACGATATCGAGGGGTCCTTTCGCTGAGCCCCTCACAGGTCCTATCTTATCTGCTCGGGCGACCGTGACCATGATCCTTGGCCGCAAAAAAAAGTTTTCTTTGGCAGCGCTTTGCATCTGTTTCTGTTTCTTGCTTTATTTTTGGTTTTATTTGTGTTTGGCCGCGCGGACAGTTTTTGTTTCCTGTCAATGCTTTTGTCACTTTTCACAGGACACACCATACACACACACACACACACCCTGAGTTACTGAGGGCGCCCGCATTTTTGTTGCCACGTTTGTGGTTTACAAAACAGACACATACATATCCAGCTCGCCAGCATCCTGCCGTACTAACTGTGATTCATGTAAAACATGTGTGCCACACTCGCAAATACACTCGTCCATGTGTAATGCGAATATGTGGAGTCCGAGGACGTATCCCCGAAGCACCCACCACTCGCAGCTGGCATAAAAGGCAACACACTCGCAGAAAAGTTAGCACATACACTGAGTTTTTATATCCATTTGTGTTTTGGCTGTGATACCGCGCGCAAAGTGCACAAAATGGGTGTATTAACTATTAGGTATTCAAATAATTTCATTAAAATATCAGAGGGTAGTATTCACCTAGAAGTATATATTGTTTTTAAACCAAAGCGGAAGGATCACACCTCTGACGAGCCAAAAGATTTAACTTTAAATATCTCTGAAAACAATTCTATAAAATATTGTCTCATAATTTATATTCCCCAATCAAAATTTTTATTTAGTTTATGATAATTTTTGCATATATAAAATAACACATTTTCTTACAAGGTACCAAATGATCCCGATTCTATTCTCCCTAAAATTCCATCTTAATTTTTACAACTTTCGGGGCGTATGCTTTTTGCCAAAGAGAAAGCGGCAAAATAGAGAAACTATTATGAATATTACACATTTAGGACATGTTGCAAGTGAGTTAATGAGTTTTTTGTTCCCTTTTTGTTGTCGCGGGGGCCCGGCGCTATGTAATTAGTCGTTCATAGAAGGCGGACGCCGACCCCCCGCCTCACCAGTTTGTTGCCATTAATCACATAACTTGCCGCGGACAGACAGGCGGTCAGTTGGAGGGAGTGACAGAAGAACCGGCAGGAATAATGGCCACGTTTTGGCTTGACGCAGATTAACTTGGAAAGGATTAACGCGAGCGCTGGCGCTGCCATTTCTATGAATGAATTTAGGATGAATTAAGGCAGAAAAAGGCAGATTTAATGTTTCAGATAAAAGAGCAATTCAAAAGGACTTGTTTGTTCTGATTTCAATTGAATTTTCGACAGTAACAGAATAGATTTGTAAGCTTTTGGGATTTAAATTAAATGGAAAGACCTTTAGTGCGAAAGTTCGAATTAAATAGAAAGAGCTTTAGTTCGAAATTTAAAGCAGTGGAAATTAACAAAAAGGTGATTATATAGATGGTTTTTCCTTCGAACTAAAAGTCTTAAACACTCAGAAAATAATTATAAATGACATTCAAAAATAAACGTATGACTTTGGTTTAATTAAAGTAAGTGGTCAGGAGAAACATGAATTCAAAGAAAATTCGTATACAAAGTGTTATTCTAGTCTTGTACCATTTAAGCCACATTATAAGCCCTTTAATAATTAAAAATTTCATAAGAAATTTTCAACCTTACTTGGAATTGCGTAAAGATACCATTAAATAAAGTGCCGGCTATGCACAAGCCAATTAACCAATTTGCAATCCATTCGCAAACGAACCCAAGTGCAATCAGGCATCACTCATCCGTGGAATGTGCAGCCATAAAATGCTCAAAAACCCAATTAAGGGGATAAAGGGGAGGGAGAGAGGTGGGTTTTTGAAAAGTGAAATAATCCTGGCGTAAGAGCTGAAATTCAGTTTTCTCCGAGAGAATTTCCTTTTACGGACGGCCGGCTGCCGGCTGCCGATGTCCGAAATCAAATCAAATTCAAACAGGGACTCAATCAAACATTTCCCATCCGCATTCCGGTTCAGCAGGCTTGCTCCTCCTCAAGCATTGCTTTCTGGGATCTGCCCGAAAATTCCGATGGCATTTTCCATTCGCAAAATCACGAAATTTTTCTTCTATTTTTCTGTTTGTACGGTCTTTTAGCAAGTTCGATGCTGTGTGCAGTTTATTTTGCAATCAAATTGTTTTTATCACATCCGCACAACTAAACTGTAAACATTTGCAAGCAACACTTTTGCCAGTTTTCTAACTCCGGAAAAAATACAGGGCACCCACTAAATCGGGAAAATAAGAAAATCTAGAGGAATTCCAAATGAAACAGGGACGGATTTTTAGTTAGTTTAAGCTTGTTTTTTAAATTAAAAATTAAAACTCATATTACTTACTTTGTCCTGCTGCGATATACACCAAAATAATTCATCAATATTTTAATAAATAAGTACAGTTTAACTATAAATCCAAATACGAATTCAATACCTCAAAAGCCACTCTGCTAAATCCTTAAAAATCCTTCCCTGAACCCAGCCAAAGCACGCCGGCATGTATAGGAAAAAATAGCAAATATACCGACACAAAATAAAAAATAAAAGGCGAAAACGAGGGAAGACTGCAACGGAAAATTAGAAAAAAGTCCGTATGCAAAGGGAGAGGGGCGAGCTCCAGCTGTTTTTGTGGATTTTGCGGCGCGGGGAAGCTGCAAATTGTTTCGGTGAAAAGGCAGAAAGAAATTCGCAATCAAAGTTGAGAGATTTTTTTCGCCATGTTTGCAGCTGCTGCCGGCATTTCGGCCACATTTAACTTGAGTTTAGACAGGGGGGGGTGTGATGCCAGAAAATTGGAAATCAAACTGATGGCGAAAATCAATTACTTGCAGTTACGACTGCCCTTCACATATAGTAGTTGCAGGATATTCGGCTAATTGTTGTTTGCAAAAAGTTCTAAGGACGTCAAGGAGGGGCGTGCCAGCAATGGAAACTCATGAAAATTTCAATCGCTTTTCATTTTGCGGTAAGCTGCTTAAATGCGCCTTTGATCCAAGGTCTGGAAAGGACCTCAGGACTTTGCTGCTGCCAGACTCCTGACCCCAACTTCTGCCGACTTTAGGCAATTTCTGACGTGATGAGCATCGAAAGCGTATTCAAATCCAGTGACAAACTGGCCCGAAATCTCCAGAGCAGTCGTGCACATAGAACCGGGGACTGGCAGCCGGACCCCAACCCATAAGCCTCTGGAGCATGGACAATTTAACAAACCTATTTATTTATGAAAGCCAAAATGCATTTCGATTGTCGGACAATGGCAAGATGTGACCGAAATTCAATTGAGTTCCCTAAAATGCTAAGCTGGGACCAGTCACGTGTACTCCCAGCCCCTACCAGGCCCTGAGTCAACAACGACAAAAAACTTAAATGGCAGAAATTACAAGCGTAACTGAGGGAGAAGATGGATTTCTCTACGAAAGTTATCATCTTTTTTAATATCCGGATGTTACTTTATTATAGAGAGAGGATAACGACATAGTTTCATGTATTTAAATACTTAGTTGAGTTCTGTAAATACTTGGGGACTATAAAAGGACTTCTTTTTACAATTAAGTAGTTAAAATAAGAAATACGTTTAATCAATCCAAGACACTATTTGTAGTAGAAGATTTAGTTAGTATTTAAAGCTATTTGAGAACGTAAACCAATAATTACCCCGCTATTTTTGTGCTTTAAAAAATATTCAATATTGTTCCAAAGTTCTACCTTATCTTTCTAGTCTCTACAAGTTTTTCCTCCTATTTCCCAAACTCCGCCTTGGGCTTAGTAATTTTTCAATTAATTTTGTGCCAAGCCCCCAAAAGCAGTTGTGATTTTCAGCTTTGATTCCCGAACTGTGTCAGCCACGCCCTCAGAGGCTGCCACGCCCTCGGGCTGCAAAAATATGACTGCAACGAGGGGGGAGAGCTAAAATAAAGGCAAAGGAACAGGAATAGCGGTGCTAGGCAGGTTAATAACCGACATGCCACGAAAAATTAATGGCAAACCATTTAGCCAGGTTCGTACTCCGTATTTTTTTGCACGGCCACGCGACCGCCAAAGGAGAAGCGAGGCCCCCAAAAGAAGGCTTGTGTTGCAAAATTACTATATGCAGCAGACAGGAGACAGAAGTAGGGGGGGAATGGGAAACTTTGACTTAATTTGCGGCCGAGGAAACAGGTGGAGCAGTATTCACGGGCGGGAGGAGGAAGAGACTTGGCAATTTAATTAACGGAGCCAGTTAAACATTCAAACACTGCCACTAAGCGCCCAACTCCCCAGCTCCCTTCGAGTTTCGCCTGTTTCCAACTGTCTCTGTAATTTTTTGCCCATTCCCCGCCAAAGGTCCTTGGCCCCGGGACCAACACAGAATACGACCCACGAGGAGGACCTCTGACACGGGGACAGGACCGGGTGGGGTGGAATAAAAGTGCTCCGCTCAAGTGGTGCACGCAAAATAACTTAAAAGCCGCAAAGTGGCAGGCAAAAACTATTTAAGTTTATGCGATAACAACAATAAAAGAGCCCAGTCCGCCTCACAACCCCTCTAGAGTTGTCTGTTCAGCTGTTTTTTCAGGCGAAAAACTTTATTTTGTGAGCTTTAAACTCAATAAATATGCATAGTTTAGCTTTGGGTGGTGGGAATATAAGAATTTTGGTCTTATTTATTGTGAGTTTAGTTTAAGTAAAACATAAATAAATTTAAAGAGAAATTCAAGAGAAATATTTAAAGTATTTCACTGATAAATATATAAAAATAAACTATTACCAGATAGTTTTTTCTACTTAATAATTAATAATTTTATAAATATACATAAATACTATTTTCCTTTAAAAAAATATTTTTTCTTTCACAACACCCTTCTACGAAAATCCTTGCCAACACTAATCCTGCTTTCGCTCCCTTACTTCCTGGGTGAATGTGCTGCATACTTGGAGGCGCGGGCAACAGCATTCTCCTGGCGCGTGTGTGCGTGAGTAAGTGCGTGCCAGAGAGTGCTGGAGTGTGTGAGCGTGTCCGTGTGTGTGCAGTTATGTAATTATGGTAATTAAAAACGCGCAGCAAACGCCGTTTGTCTTGTCATCGTATTTCATAGTTAAGCACCTTTTGGGCCTTTTCGTATTTGCACACAGAAAGGCACAAAGAGAGGCTCGTTTACATGAATAATAATATTAATACCAGCTAGCACGCCGTCGCCAGACATCCTTGCTTCCTCGAGACAAAGTTATGATTATTTTGTTATAAATTTTGCGGTATATATGTATGTTCCCCCTCGTCCACAAATGTTATCAATTAACAATGCTAATGAGTCCCGGCGGATGGATGGCCCAGGAAATTGTGCGAAAAAGCGAACAGAAGGTGTTGAAAGGGAAATATCCGCTTAAATCCGGCCATTCGGGATTACGATTGTGTTCACTCTTTAACGTGAATCCAAATTATTCACAAAGAAAAAGCGCCCACACGCACTGCGCTGTGGATTATTTATTTATTTCTCGGTGAATATATTAAATGTTCGAATGGTTTTAAATAAGTAACAATGAGTACAACAGAACCGTTCAATATGCTGTAGATAATTTATTGGGGTTTATTGGGTAGCATAATACAGATTAACCACACCATATAAAAGAAAGAATTATGAAAAAACTGAACTGAATGCTTTAAAGCTGGCTGTTTAAGGTTCAAATTTGCATTGCTTTACTTTCCATAATAATTTAATTTGCTGTGATTAAGAGAGTATACTAATTAGCATCACAATAAAGTCATAAAATAATTATAAATAAACTCCGTTAAGCGGAAAATTAAATCAAGCTAATGGCGAATATTAATCAATAATTTAAATTCACATAAATATATTTCGTATTAATATTAATTTTTCATCTCCATTCCAATTTGTTTTGAGACTCTAATTTTTGGCATTTTGTTTTCATCAAAACATTGGTGATATAATAACGATATACGAAATACCCTGCTAACACTAACTTGCATAATAAATTGGCAAACGTAAAAAAAATAAAATAACAAAAAGCGGAGGAGCTGCAAAAACCATTAAATAATTCCATAAGCTTGCCAACTTCCTGCTCTTGACAGTCTTTTTTTAATGGATTATATAAAATACAATATAAATAACCAAATTAAAGGTAAATCATAAATAAATAAACAGTCAAGCGCGAACAATAAATAATCATAGAACAAAATCATATTGAAAGTATACAGTTTTTACAACATCAATTAAATTTAAAATACAAAATCAATGAGCACTCTGCTCTATTATTTTCCTGCCAATCAAATTTGCTCTCATAGTTTGCAGTTGGGGATTACCCTTTGGCCCTAACCGAAAGCCGATATTCGATACACGATACCTGTGTGTAACTCCCACCCAGTCGTTATGGCTTTCGACCAGACGCATAAACCACAATTTGTGGCTAATGCTGGCGCCACAAAACATCGATGCCGACACCTCTCATGAATCGAAAAGCTTTCCCTTTTTTATAGAGCGGTTTGTTTGCACAAACAGTAGCATCGGATAGATGGACTCCCCCAGCATAAGTATTCACCTTTCACACGATGGGCAGTCCGGCAGAGCATGCGAATGAGCTCATTAACGGCCGGGCGCTTCTTTTGGGCGAAAAGAATCGGGCCGAAAGCGAAAACAAGGCCGAAACGAAAGGCGAATATCGAGTATGCAAAGGGAGGAGGGGACACAGAAAAAACAAGGGGTAGCTCGAGATGCAATTAATCAGTCACGACGAATCAATCGAGTTTCAAGCGAAATCGCGGCGACAACTGTTTTGATTATGCCATGGCTGTGATGGCTGTGATGGCTGCTTGGGCCCAAACAATACTCAAACTTGTAATTATTCGTGCTTCACTTGGTTCGCTGTTTGTTTGTTTACCGTTTTGGGCCATAATTTCACATTTAAAGCGATTAAATTTCGCTTTTCGGCCTTGTTACCGCTGCTTATTTATTTATTTAACTTTGGTCTCTGCACTCCACGCTGTAATTGATTTTCATCTTCATCGCTTGGCCACGGTGCGTATGATTGATTTGCCAGCAATCAGCAGAACCCTCAACAGACAAGTATATTTAGCTAGAAATTTCTATTATTATTTGTTAACCTCAACAACTGCAAACAAAAGACAGCAATCCGGCAAAGTGTGCAAAACTCTTTACTGAAGCTCAAGGCGGCAGCGCAAATATTTGCTAATTAAGCATTTCTACTTGTCTAAAATTTATTTCAGTCGGTTTTATGTGATTTTTTCCATTTACTTGAGGCTATAATAATAAATTTGACATCACACGGTCGGCGCATAAACTTCTTCGGCTGTAAGCAGCTGCTGGAAATTAACTTTGAGCTCATCATAAATATAAACACAGGTGATTGAGCCGAAAGCCTGTTCGTCGCTTGGCTGATAACATTGACCCTATCGACACTCCGACCTAGTGATCAATTAATAGCACAAATAATGAATGATCCCCGCCCATAAAGGCAGATCTTCATTCGTTAACCCATGAGGGTTTGAGGGGAGATTATTAATCACACTAAAACTGTGATACAATTTTATTTCCTTATCAAATTGATAATAAGATAAATTATAAATAATAAAGGTTACGGACATGTACTATTTTTTTTTTTATTTCATTGGGAAAAATATTATTTCAAAAGACTTACAATTTAAACATGTATGATGTAAAAGCTATAAAATAAAAACTTTATAATATATCAAAAACTTATATGCATTTTTACTTTCATATTGTTTTTGTATAATTTGTATTATATATTAAACAACCTATATATAAAGTAGTCGTTATAAAACTATACGGTTATAAGCTTTGCATATAGAAGCAATAAAATTATATTTTGCAACCATATTAATGGGTTAATTTTAACCACAATTATGAGTCTATGTTTGCCTACCGTTTGCAATTTGTTGACAGCTGCGAAGCTGCGTAGCCTCCGTTGCTGCTGCTGCTTTTTCCTCTTCCAGTCCGGGCCTTCTTTTTTATCTCTTAGTTGGTTTTTTATTGAGCTTCAGTCTGGTAAGACCTGAGCTTCTGCGGTAAATGGAGTTAACTTGGCCTTGTCGCACGCCAGTCTGCTTCTGACATTCGCGCGTCGCGCTCGATCGCCGCCTGAGATCGCCCCATCCATCGCCTGTGATATTACGTTTCTATTACTCGCATTTATTTATTTCTGCCGAAAAGGGCGAAAAACTTAAACCGATTAAGTTGACAAAATTCATTTATATATATATCAGTTCGAACTTGAGCTTGGGAATTAGCAAACGCAATGCAAACGGTAATTCAAAGACAAGAGCAAGTCATTAGGAGAAATATATATAGAAAAATATCGAAATCGTGTTTTGACTGGAACTAATTCTCTTTGGTCGCAAACCGCAATTAATTTGCTGAGTTTTGTAGATCAATTAGATATGCAATTCGGTGCGATAAAACGAAGAACCAGAGACAAAGTTATAAATCATTTTGAAACAATGCAAAAAAACAGTATAAATTGTTGGTTTTATACTAATTGAAGTGTCATAATTCTTTCATTTATCTTGGCTTTTATTGGCCTCCTAAATTTAATAAATCAAAGCAAGAAAACTAACGTGCAAGAGATAAGAAGATTAATCTTCGGCATACGTATATTATGTTTATTTTATTTATTTTTCACAGATTAGAAAAAGATTTTTATTTGTGATGCCGATTTAAATTATTGTTAAACTCTTATTTAGTGTGAAACTTTTGATACTGTCTTTAATATAATAAATAATACGATCTGAGTTAACGTAATTTATTATTTAGTTTTCGGACAAGGATATTCTGTAATCCAACAATAGTAATAATAATTAAACGTTTACCGCTCCTTCTTGACCAGATAAAGCACATACTTAGTCCGCTCCTGCTTCTATCAATGATTTACCTGCCCAGCATATCCTGGGCAGCGCCTGCTCTTCACCTTCGGGAGTATCCAATACCCGACTCTGCACTGGAGGAGGCATATCCCACATCGCCCAGCCAAGTGCTGCCCATACAGCCCGTGCTCATTTACCCTCAGCCACGAGAGAATCTCTACCAGGCCAGGAATATGGCAGGACGAAACAACGACCAGGACATTATCTTTGTGAAGTTGCTGCAGGACAAATCGAGTGCCTATCGACCAAAGCAGCAGCGCCTCGTCCTCGAGGAGACAAAGTCCTCGCGCCGAAAGGAGCAGGGCCTCAAGGATATCTTCTATGTGAAGGCCCTCACCAACGGAAGGTTTAGCCACGAGCGCCTGAAGGTGTATCGGGTGCCCGAGTTCTACGCCATAAGTGTGTTTAGCAACGGGGAGAAGCCATGATCCGCATGACGAAGGAACAGGAGTAATATAAGTTATTTTTAAGACGCTATAAATAAATACTCACCTCAGGAGAGAGCCGCCGGTTTTTTATATCTTATCGGCGCCACTTTGCGTTCGCGGATTTACACGCAATTTCAATTACTCATAAGCTCAGGCTCAGAGTGTCTGGGGCTCCAGGTCGGGTCGGCCGCCGGGCTGACTGATGGGTGTCAGCATCGCCTTGGCCATCAAGCATCAGCCAGAACATTGGTATCAACACCGCCAGCAACTGCTTTTCCCGCCACGTCAAGTGGCAATTAATAACTGTCAGTTCCGTCGATTGGCGGCGGCTCTGCTGTGGCTCCATCCACATCGACATCGCCAGCTCCACCACCTTCCAAGCCCCACACTTCCGACAACAAAGAACTAATCCCTTTTGTCACTGGGCGTCACCGCGGGGCCGAGGCATTACGTCAAAATCAAAGAAAGCAACAAAAGCCAAACAAAAAACATAAATGAAAATGGAAAGGCTTTCATTCGGAAGTCGAATTTGGAATACACTTCAGGGTAGTGGAGTTTTGTTTTAAAAAAAAAGAGCAGTGCAAATTGTTGGCTCTTTATCTAGGCTTTCATAATGCCGAAGCCTATATTAAGACACCTTTTAAACTTTTATTTCGCACGCTATCTCAAAAATGTACATGACTACATTTCTCTTGACAGGTTTATCTTTATCAAACGAAGAAAACCCGCTTCCAGTTTAACATAATATTCATTCAACCGCCATTTCTGTGCCCATTCCAGCAAATAACCAAGTCACCCAATCCATGTACCCGCGCCCAAATAAAAGCATGCGGGCAGTGAACAAAATAAGCTATTTCCAAATAAGCAAATAAATCACATTCCACTCCGGCGTCCGCAGGGAGCTCTTGAACCCGTGCAGACTTTCGCCCCGAAGAGCTCACGGCACGTTCGCGTCTTTAAAATGCACGGAGGGCATTCGCTCCAGTTAGGCTCCCTCGAATAATAGAAAACAGCAGACAAAGGGCCCAATTGAGTTGTCACAATATTATGGTAATTTATTAATTAACTGCTAAAGTTCGGCTTAAAACGATGAAGTGGTCCAAACATGCCATGATTAATTGACCATTAGGCGCGGCGCAATGTTCATGGACATGAGCTCTTGGAACAGCAACTTGGCCGCGTAGGGAAGTCGCACCTGCGAGATTTGCGTCTTGTTCTTGCATCCCTTGCACTCGAACGTGTTGTTGCGCAGATTGGCAATGGCAATCAGGCCACAGAAATTGCAGATGTGGACGCGATACGGATCGGAGACCTCGAACAGACGCTCCCTGAGGAACTGCGCGGCACCGTGAGAGATCTGACAATCACGCTCCATCTCACCGAAACGCAGACCACCGTCACGAGCACGACCCTCCATGGGCTGACGCACGAGGATTTGGACAGGACCGCGGGCCCGAGAGTGGATTTTGTCATCCACCATGTGCTTGAGGCGCTGATAGTAGGTGGGTCCCAAGAAGACCTAAAGAAGAATGGAAAAAAATTATAAATCAAAGTACTCTACCCTACTCCTCGGCTCAAGACCTACCTGGGCATTGATCTTACGACCTGTATGTCCATTGTACATGACTTCGTTGCCACGCAGATGATAGCCATACTCCTGCAGGAACGTGGAGATCTTCTGCACGTTGACGGCATCGTTGAAGGGTGTGGCATCGCCAATCTCGCCCTTATTGGAGCCCAGTTTGCCCTGGAGGCACTCGATCAAGTGACCGATTGTCATACGCGAGGGGATGGCATGGGGATTGATGATAATATCTGGCGCCAGACCCTCGCAGGTGAAGGCCATATCCTCCTGCCTGTACTGAATACCGCACGTGCCCTTTTGTCCGTGGCGGGAAGCAAACTTGTCACCAATTTGCGGGATGCGCACTGAGCGCACTCGAATCTTGCAGAACTTGTAACCCTCGCTGTTCAGCGTCAACATCACCTGGTCCACAATGCCGGTCTCAGAGTTTCGCAGAAACGTGGAGGCGTCTCGCTTGGCAAAACGCTTCGTGTTGCTGTCCAGCTCATCGTCATTTTCGGGCAGAGTTATAGTCTTGCCGATGACCACATCATCGCCTGAGACACGAATTCCTGGGGCAATAATACCATCATCATCCAGCTTATCGTAATGGGCATTTCGCATGCCCTGACATGTGCCGCGATGCGGCTTCTCAAAGTTCTCCTCCTGGTCACCCACACGCTTGTTCTCCGAATCCTTATAGGAACGGTAGAACACCGATCGGAAGAATCCTCGCTCTACCGCTGAAGCGTTCAAGATGACAGAATCTTCCTGGTTGTAGCCAGTGTAGCACAGAATGGCCACGATCGAGTTGATGCCAGCTGGGAGCTCTCGGAAGCGCAAGTATTCCATGGAACGGGTGGTGACAAGCGGCTTCATGGGATAGTATAGTACGTGGGCTAGTGTGTCCATGCGTACGTGGAAGTTGGTAATGTACACGCCCATAGCTTGTTTACCTTTAAAGGAAATAGATAGGGGTATGACTATCACGTTAATATAATATTAAGGAGAATAAACTCACCCATAGCGCTTTGATAGGTGTTACGCGGGCTCTGGTTGTGATCGGGGAAGGGTATAATGGAGGCGCAAACGCCGAGGATCATGGCCGGATGAATCTCGCAGTGGGTGTAGGTAGTACAGTAGGCATAGTCCTTGTCCTGCTTCAGATCGTACGGCGACATGGCAATCATGACAGTCTCCTCTTCGAGGGTGTCGATGTACTCCACCACACCAGAGGCCACCAGCACCTGCCAACTGTAGTTGTTATAGTCGCGCTCCTTCAGCATCTCCACATGGGTCTTTTTCAGCAGAAGCGATCCGTTTTCCACGATGAGCAGTGGCCGGCAAATGCGGCCCGCATCTGTGTAGATGCGAATCTCGCGATCGCGAATGTCACGGATCATGGAAACCTCCGACACAATGATGTCCATCTGACGACGCAACTTGCGTAGCGTGGCCATCAGCTGCTCGGGATCACGATGAATGCCCACCCAGCAGCCGTTCACAAATATTTTGGTGGCATCGGCGATGGCCGAGGGTGCAATCTCCTCCAGATTCTCCATAGACCACTCTTCCAAAAACTCGAGAATGGGTGAGGGTTGCGATCCAACCGATATATAGGCCATGAGGGCAAGGTTCTTTACCAGACCGACAGCGGCGCCCTCAGGTGTCTCGGCGGGACACAACATGCCCCAGAGGGTGTTGTGCAGCTGACGGGGCTTGGCCAGTTTACCGTCCCGGCCGATGGGTGAGTTGACGCGCCGCAAATGGGAGAGAGTGGAGGCAAAGGTCAGACGATTCAACACCTGAGAGACACCGGCTCTCGCCTGATGGGCCTTCTTCTGGTCGCCCCAGTTGCCTGTGGCCAGGGAGTACCTCAGACCGTCTGTTATAATGTTTGTCTTGATAGCCAGTTCCAGATTAAAGTCTTTTCCGCGATCGATGAATTTTTGCGTGTACATGCGCACCTCCTTCATCAGATTCTTGAATAAACCGCGGAAGAGGAATGCCAGCAGCGGCCCGGCAAGATCCAGGCGCTTGTTACCGTAGTGATCACGGTCGTCGAGCTCCCTCCGGCCCAGGGAAGCCAGGAGCAGACGATGCACCATGTAGCCGAGGAAGTACGCTTTCTTGGTCTCGCAGAAATCCGAGACGCCGACATGGGGCAGCATTTCCTTTTGCAGAATTTCCTTGGCGTATTTAATACGTTTGTCTTTTGTGACTCCGGGACGGGCACCACGCGCTCCTATGAAGTTCAAAGCAACATTCTGCTCCTGCACAACGAAGGCCTCGTCTAGAGATGGCTTCACCATCTCCATCATCTCGGGATCATCGAAATCGTAGATGATATGCTCCAGAATATCACGATCGGCCACGAAGCCCAAGGCGCGGAAAACAATCATGATTGGGATCTCCTGTTTGATATACGGCAGAATGGCGATGATCCGTTGGCCAATGGCAGACTTTTTGATATTCTGGGATCCCCTGGCCATCATGTTTACCCACAGCGTGGAGGTGGGACGTGAACTGTGCTCCAGGCACGACCGGATCTCCGTCTTGAAGGCATACTTGCCGTCCTTCATGCTAAACACATACACCGTGTTGGTGGCCATCTTTTCCTGGGCGATAAGCACCTTTTCCGAGCCGTTAATGATGAAGTAGCCGCCAGGATCCAGCGGGCACTCATTCAACTCTGTCAAATCACGATCCGTGAGCTGGGACAGCAGGCAATAGGTTGAGCGCAACATGATCGGTATCTTGCCGATGAAAGTCTTTTGGTGCTGCGTCTCCACAGGATCCATACCCTCCACATTCTTTGTCTTGGTTATGTCCACGTAGAGCGGCGCGGAGTAGGTAAGATTACGAAGACGCGCCTCATTCGGCATCATGGGACTGGGCGAGCCGTCCTTTTCCCAGTGGGTCGGCTTGGACAGGTAGATCTGTTCGAATTTCAGCGAGAAGCGCGGCGGCGTCTCCACCTCGCCGGAGGTATGCTGCGCCTCTGCCTGTAACTCGATGGCCGGCGAATCCTCCACAATGCGCTGCACAGACATCTGAATGAACTCGTCGAAGCTGTCCAGCTGTTGGCGCACCAAGCCTTTCTCGTCGAAGTACGCATTGATAACAATCCAGCAGGCCTCCTGCCACAGCTCGTGGGAGATCTCCTCCGCGTTCTCCTCCTCGTACAACTCTGCGAAAGGGTTATTTCGTTAAATAAAAGCAAAACACCAACAATAACACAGCGGAGCCCTAGCGCTCCCGGCGCCGCCATGTTCCTTTTCTTCTTCACGTTGTCACTTTTCAGACAATTCTTTTTTTACCTTCCTCGTTGTCGTACATCATTTTGTTGCGTTTACAAGTGCTCCTTGGCACTCAAGGTTATTGATTAAATACGAATTCTAATCGAAAAACTAGTAAAAACTACTAGATTTCACAACAAACGTTTTTGCACCGCGTTCAGCGGCGTGCGTTGTTGTTGATTTGCGCTAGAGATGGCACGTAGCCAGAGATGGCACGCCGCTAGAGATGGTACATCGTTAGAAGTGTATATAAATATGAAAATATCGAAGACTTACTGAGTTTAAGCTTTGGGTCGTATTTTAAACAATTTAATCAATAATTATAAACAAATAAACCTCTAAATTATGTTTATAACAAGAAAGGAAACTAACTTCGGCATGCCGATGTTTATATACCCCTGTAGCTTAAAATTGGACAATTTTAATTTAATCCAAATAACCCTTTTCCTCTACATTTAACGATCGTTTCTATGGCAGCTATATGATAAATTTATCAGATTTGCCTAAAATTTAAACCGAAATTTTAAAATAGTATCTAATGGCTATATCTGCTATAAGCACATAAAAATAAAAAAAAAAACAAACATCGGAATTAAAATTATTTTTCAATAAATTTCCTAAACGTTCTTATGGCGCAGCTATTATGATATAGTAGACCGATTTTGATAAAATTAGAACCGAAATTCCAAAAAATTACTAAACGGCCATGTCTGAAATTAAATGAAAATATGTATGTTGTAATCTGGCTAAGTTGTAATTTTTTTCCCCAAAAATTTATGATCTCTCCAATATGATATAGTAGTCCGATTCTGATAAAATTAAAACCGAAATTCCAATGAAAATATGTTGAAAACTTGCTAAGTTGTAATTTTTTTCCCAACAATTTCCGATCTTTCCTATGGCAGCTTTATAATATAGTACTCCGATTTTGATCAAATTAAAACCGAAATTGCAAATTAATACAAAACGGCCATGTCTCAAATAATATGAAAATATGTTGAAAACTGGCCAAGCTATCATTTTTTTTCGACAAATTTTCCCTATCGTTCTATGGCAGCTATATGATATAGTAGTCCGATTTTAATAAATATTTTAATAATAAAGTCTAGAATAATATAAAACGGTCATGTCTTAAATTATATGGAAATATGCTGAAAACTGGCCGAGTTTGACTATTTTTCGTCCAAATGTAGCAACTGTTCCTATGGCAGCTATAAGATATAGTAGTCCGATCCGGCCTATTCCGACTTATATAGCAGTGAGAGCATAAAGAAGACTATCTGCAAAATTTCATTCAGATAGCATTAAAACTGTGGGACTAGTTCGAGTAGAAACGAATGGACGGACAGACGGATGTTGCAATTCAGCTAGGTATTTAGTTAGTGATAAATTAATTTCTCGTTAAAATAAATAAATAATAAATATTTAAAACTTAATTCTGAATATTCCTAGGCTAAACTCACATTCTAAGCTGTAAATTTCTTACTTGTTTTACATGAAATTACTTTTTTAATAAAATCAAATTACGCTTTCGCATAGAAAAACAGTTTTATTGAATCAATTAAATAAAAAATTACATGCGACACTCAGTCAGCGGAATTAGTGTAACATTTATCCGTGGAAATCCGCATAGAAAGACCGCCAAAAAGATGCGACCTTAACCTAGAATGGAATCGTTCACATTGCCGTTGCCGACAGTGACCGGCGCGAACTGGACGAGAGCCTTAATACGACGCAGTAGCGAGGCATTGAATCCCTTGCACTTGACAGTATAGTCTTCGCTGGCCGTTATAAGCTGCGTGCAGAAAGTTTCGTTGAAAGTGGAGATGAGCAGCTGCTTCAGCTGCAAGATCTCGTCCTGCGAGGCGTTTAGCACAGACACATTGTGTCCGCCGCCATCCATCAGGTTGCTCTCGTTGATGGCATTCCGGTTCTCGGTCGCATGGACGACGGCGTTGCGCAGGTAAAAGTCCAGGTGGATCCACAGCAAGTACAGGTTCTGTTCGGCGATGAAGACGGCCTGCATCAGTTCGCTTCGTTTCTCGTTGTGCCGCTGGCTCAGCTCCAAGAAGCTTTGCTTGCCTGTGGAAGATATCATTAATATATAATATAAAATATTGAAAACTATTTAACGAAATTGTGATCTCACCGTTGGGACCGAAACTTATGTTGGGCAGGGAGGCGCGCTGCTGCAGCAGATTGTCTGCTATGGACCTCTGCGAGAGATAGTAGCCGATGGAGCCCTTCAGCTGGTTGAGAATGGTGTTCATTATTGAGGTCAGCTTCTTGCCGTCCTTTTTGCCAGTCCTAGAAAGGGATATTAATAAAATAATGGCTCTTTTAAAGGGTTCCCTTTGTGGGTTTGTTACTCACAAGGGTGTGACGTCGTTGATTATGGTAGTCAGCAGGTATTTGGAGGTCATACTGTCCTTGACATGGCTAGTGACCGCATTACGACAGTACAGCGACAGGTTGGCGGCAATGTCCAGAAAGAATTTGACGTGCTGCGTTTTTCCGGCCTCGGCCAGCTCGGTGTGCACCTGTTCCTGCTGCAGCATGCGCCGAATGGTCGCCTCGTTGACGGAGAAGCGACCAAAAACAACGATCATCAACTGTTGCAGACGTCCCAGGCGATTGCGCAATTCCATGTCGTTCTCCAAATCCAGGCTATCCTCCAGAGCCGTCACTTGGTGCGTGGTGGTGCGGGCAAACAGATTCGTGATGGCGGCCAGCTGCCGCAGGTGACCCAAATCCATAAAGGGCGTGGCCGTGCGCAGCATGGCTTCCACCATGTCAATGTGAGCGAACAGGAAATTGAGCACTTGCAGGGCCGCCGAGTTGTTGTGGGATCCCAGCGAATTGACAATGGCATCGCAGAGGGACAGAGCTGGGAGTAGGATGGCACGGAAACGATCGTCCAAGGGCGGTATAAAGGCCTTCGGCTCGTCGCGCTTCAGCTCACTAGCCTTGAGATCCGGTTGCAGGTCGTAAACTCGCATGTTAGACAACACACCCAAGGCCCGCTCGCCGAGGAGCAGGCGGGCTCCAATGTCTGTATTGGCCATGCGCGTGAAGAAAGTCATGTGCGACTCGTACACGTAGAGCGGACGCATGTGATCGGGCATCGGCTGCAGGATGCTGCAAAGCGACTCATCGGACTTGGCCAGACTGTCTAGCATGTGCTTGAGGTAGCCGCGCATCGTAACGAACTCGCTCAGCGTGCTCACTGCATGCAGCTCAGATATCATGTCCAGGCAGGACAACGCCAGCATTCGGCAGACATCGTGTCCGGTCACCGCGTCGTGGCAGATGGTCTCGATAAGCTTCTCGCCAAACTGGCCGATTACGGCGGCCGCCATCTCCCTCAGTTGCTGACGGTCGTCACGACGCATCTCAATCCCGCTCAATCGCGAGTTGTCTAGGCGATTGGCCACTCTGCAAGGGGGGATTAAGTAAAGTTTTAGTCATGTTGATGGAAAGAATGCATCAAACTTACGTTTCCTGGAACTCCCGCTCTTCGTCGCTGCGCAGTCGCTTCACAATCCGCAAACAGTTGAGCAGTGCGCCATACAGGTTTATGCGCAGTTTCTGCGACTTGACCTCACTGATCATGATCCACTCGACCAAGCGTTTGAGAATAAGCCGCAGGTTGTTGCTGTTGGCCCCGGAGGTACCGTTCTCCCCTCTGGCCCCCAGAGAGGCGAGGCCAAGGCTCTTTTTGGCCTGGGCCTGGGTGTCGTTGGGGTTGGAAGTCAAATCGGACTGCTCGTCGGAGCGCTGATCCTCGATCTGGTAGCAGCAGTAGCGTAGATTGGCCAGGAGCAGTAGAACCGTCTCGCTGACCTGAATCGAAATCTCGATGATCGGCTGGATGGGCTGCACCTTGATCATAAGCTTCTCCACAATGTCCACGATATGCTGACGTCGCAAGGGTAGCGGCAGGACGGCGTCGGGCATGCTGCTAAAAAACACCTGCACCAGCTGGCCCCAGGCCTCCATGAATGCCAGCGTGGCGCTGCGCTGCGTGCGCATCTGATTGAGCCTGATGGCATGCTGCAACAGCACCGCAATCTCTGCGGTGATTGCCTTGCGCTGTCCACTGGCGATGGTGCTTTGGACCAGCCGTAGTTCGTCATAGAGAATGTCGTGTAGCTGACGGATGTTGATGAGGTTAGCCGGCAAGTTGGTTCCAGCCTTACCAGTGCCTCTTCCGGCGCCCACGCAGTCCCGCAGCAAAGTCTTTGTGAGCTGCGAGTCAAAGAACTCTAGTCGCGGCAGGTCATACGAATCGATCTCCAAGCAGAGGCAGTCGAGCAACCGGTTGGCATGCAATCCCACCGCAGTTTCCTGCAACAGCGGCGGCGGCTTCAGACTGCTGGCTCCTATAGCCGACAGTGGTGGTGCCCCTGCTCCTGGTCCCATCATCCCAATCGAGCCGCCACCACCTGGCAGGAGGTCCATGGCAAAGAAATTGGATGCCGGCAGATCCATGGGCAAGGCATGTCCCGAACGCTGAACATCCGAACCGGTGGCGCCCATTAGCAAGATGTCGCAGAGCAGCTTGTAGCGCGTCGTCTGGCCATGGGTCGCTGCTAGCTTCACCTCGATAGCCACGCAGGTCAGCAAGTGACCCATGGCATGCAAGACATGATCCTCGCGATGCTGGCGGAAGGGCAGTGAGTTGAGGTGGCGCAGCAGGAAATCGTTGCAGGTGAGCCGGAAGTAGCGCAGGATCGTCTCTGATGTACGTCGATTGGCGCAGAGGCCATGGAACAGGCGGTAGATGCGCTCCACAATGCTCGCCGTGTGCTCACAGTAATCCTCACTATGTCGCTGTTGCTGCAGGGACAAAGACGAATGCTTAGCCATGAAAGAAACCAGTAATCAAGTGCAACTTACCTCCAGGTACTTCTCCAACAGCAAGACAAGCGAGTTGACACAGGAGCCGTACATCTCGATGCCCAAATGCTGCTTCTCGTTGGCCATAAAGTCGCGCAAGACGTCCACGCCGAGCAAAAAGTAAACAAAGTTGGGCAACTGCTGGCTGAGATTCATCTCAAAGAGATGAACAATAGACTCCTTCAACTGCAGCTCGATGCGCGCTGGCTTACGCTCCAAGTGAAGCTCCTCTCCCCCGTAAAGTTCGACTCGTGTCTCCATATCGGTGCGGTCCTTGTCGCCGCCTTCCTGGAGGCCAAAGCCCAAGAACGGCACGTGATCGTTGAGGGCCAGCTGATCGAGCAAATCATCGCTGGGGTGGCTCAACCGGACATCCATCTCCAGGCACTCGATGAAGCCCTGCCGGATCTCAAGCTTCTCGGTGCTATTCTGGGCATACATACTAAGGATTTGGGCGGAGACGTTGGGCAGCTGCGTCACCGCCTTTAGGATCTTGACGGCGGCCAGTGTGTGGCGCGGCAGCCAGCTATTGTAGGTCACGAACTTAACAATATTTAAGACGTGGTCGGGCTTGCGGCTGCGTGGATTGAGGTCGAGAAGCATTCGATTGAGCCCCGAAAGCTGAATGGGACAGTTGGCTGCCGAATGGGCCTCAAAGAATTCATTCTGCTTGGCCAGCGCCGCCTCGAGCAGCAGGAGGGCGTAGAGGGAACACTCTTCGAGCAGTTCCTTACCCCTAAAGCGGTTGTAGTCGTCCAGGCGCTCGCGCGCTTCCTCCACGATCATCAGGAGCAGCCGTAGCACATCAGACTTCACTTGCAGCTGAAGCATAATGTGATAGCCGGGATACGGATGCTCCTCGCGCATCTCCTGGAAGTCGGAGGGACGTGGCCGATAGGTAGCCAGCAGGAAGTAGAGTAACTTCAGGCACTGGGCACCCACTTGCCACTTCTCGGCGGGATCCTTGTACGCCCGGTTGTAGAACTTGAGGAGCACGGACTCCAGCACAAAGTTAAGGTAGGCATCGTATCCCGGCTTCCGCGATCCAACGCCCAGACTCTTGGGCATGTGGCCGGTCATAAGAGTGTAGAGTAACTGCAGGATGCCCCGCGTCAGCTTGTACGACTCCAGGCGGCTCTCATTCTGCTCAATCTCTTCGGCCAAACTGCACTGTCCGTAGCTGCTTGCCGTGGGTATGGTGGCGATGATTTGCGAGTCCTCTAAGTGGCACCAAATGGCACGCGCCGTCTCCCTTGACCTGGCCATGGCGGCCAACGCGGTAAGGATCTCTGCCTTGAGTATTAGCGGCGTGGAGCAGGCCACCAAACCGAGCAGCACCTGCGGCACCTGCCAGTTGGCTTGCTCACAGATCATGATGCGCGAGATCTCGTCATATTCGGCCACAGCCTGTATTATGCCCATCACGGCCACCAAGTGCTCCGTTTCGCGTTGCGTGATGGAGCGCGGCACGGAGCGGCTTCGATAAATGGTGTCTCCGGCGGTGCTTATGTTTGTGTTGAAGTCGTTTCGCATAAGGCTACAAATTTCAAAAGTGGCCATTAGGTAAAGGTTAAATTAATTCCACTTGTTCACATTTCGAAACACTATAAACTCACTTGTAGTAGTTTCCCAGAGTCGTAAAGAAGTGATCCCAGCTCACAGCATATGTGGCGGTGGAGACCTGGGGATGCTTTAACATATTAAAGGCGCAGCGAGCGGAGAACTCGGTGCGCGTCAACCCGGTGATCATCTTGAGGTAGGATTTGAAAAGAGTCTGCGGAAGCAGCTCGCTGGCCAAACTGATAAACTTGAACAGGGAAACGGAACGCGAGCTGTTCTTCAAGGCTGCCGTGGGATCGCTGGGGCCCCAGTACTCATTACATAGCTTTATGGTCACTCGGGGATCGCCATACAGCTTCGCCACGCACAGCATGAGTACCTCGTAGTTGGCATCCAGATTTGGCGGCGGTTCGAGGCCCTCGTTTAGAAAGCTGATCACCGTGCGGGCCGACTCATCTGCTCGACCGCGAAGCTCCGAGACCTTGGCATGCATAAAGTCAATGAAGTCGGTAATGTGCAGGTGGACGCGGCGGTAGATAAACTCCGTTCTGTGGAAAGATATAAATATCAAAGATATATAAAGGTCAGATGCCGCATTTTAAATATAGCCAAAAACTACATATGAAGCGCACTTACGTGTAAACCAGATCCTTCTCCAGCAATAGACGATAAAAGAAGGCAAACACGCTTGCGCCCAGGGCCTCATCGATGAGCTGCTCGTCGCGATTGATCACAGACAAAGCGGCCGCCTGCAACTGACTTGGAGCATGCCGCAGGCTGGCCAGCGTCAACCCAAAGCTGTACTTGATGACAGCGTCCAGGCGGGGAATCTGCCAGCTACTCTGCGCATACAACGCATCCAGGAAGCTCTTGGCAAACTCCGGATCACTAAGAATGGGCAGGCGGCCGGTGAGCGGATTATTGTGATCGGTGACCAGCAGCACCGAAGTGTCGTACGCGTACAATAGCGCCATTAGCATGATCGTGGTGATGTCATCAATGTTGCCGTCGGCATCGGTGGTCTTGCGATTGGCTAGCAGCTGCAGCAGCCGGATGGCAATAGAGCGGGGAAGTCCACGCTGGGCGGACCAGTGAAACAAGGCCATTGCCAAGGCACGCTGAATGTCCTCGTAAAGGCCCAACACCTGGTTCTGGTGCTTCTTTGAACCGAAGGCGCGATTCTTGGTTAGCAGGATGCACTGAAAGACAAAATGGTATTAAGAATAAATGCAAGGTCCACAGTTCAAAGCCCACCTCCTTGTCCAGATCCATCTCCTCGAGCAGCTCCAGCAGACGCCCCAATATGTTGGAGTCCTCCACCAGATTTTGGGCATAGTTGGTCACCAGGCAGGTCACCTCCCTGGGCAGTTCCGTGCTCCAGGAGACGCCGCTCACCGCCTGGAACATGTCGCGCAGAGCACAGCTGATAGCCTTGCGGCCATCATAGTAGAGCAGCACTGCCACCAGGCCGCGCGGCAGACCCGGATGATGCATTTGCTGTCGCTGGGCGGTGTACAGCAGTTCCATTGCGAAGACCTCGTCCAAATCGAACATGTCCGACAAAATGAAGGCCTCGTCAATGAGGTCCTGCGAGAGGTGCATCTTGCGAGTCTGTCCTGGCATTGTGACGCCATCGTTCTGCACATTTCGCAGATGATTCCGGCTCTTCTCGCTCTTGGGCTATAAGTGGAGATTAGGTTTCGGATTAGGTTAGGTTATGGTCCCAGCAGCGCCGCTGCTTATGCTCACCGGATTGCGCAGAAAGTTTGTAAAGTTCTGTTTGTACTTCTTGAGGCACAGCTCCAAGTCCGAGGTGACGCCGCTCTGAGTCGACATGGCCTGCCGGAACACGCTGTAGAGGTGCTTGTACGGCGTCCACATGTCCTCGGTCACACCTGAAAGCGTGGAATCCGGCAACAGGTCAACTATGCTGCAATGATGACTCCCCTGCGGTTCCAGGAGGCCCCAAACCGCACTTACCATCCATTTTGCTAATCTTTTTTCCGCAAGCCGGCGTCGGGAAAACAAAACGCGGTAGATCCTACTCCTATACAACACTGGAAAGACAACGATGAAAATACATCGATTTTGATTCGCCAACATCGATATAAAGTGATAAGTAAAATAAAAAATACATAAAACAGGGCAGGCGAAATGTGGACTAAATTGCATAAAAACTTTTCTGAACGGGCAATAAATACAAATTTTAATGCATAAGGTAACGATAACTTATCGTCTTTCGTAAAAAGCCTATCGAAAATCAGCTGATTTTTGTTTTTATTTTTCCACGTTATTCAACGTCCTGTTCTAACACAATATGAGTTTTCTGAGAAAAGGACACCGACTACTAATCGCCGGTATCCTGCCGGCCATAGAACGCAGCCCGGATGATATTGTGGACAAGGAAAACAAGACCTACAAGGCGTACCTGGCCAGTAAGCCGCTGGAGGAGACCGGTCTGGAGCGATTAAAGCATATGTTCTCCATCGAGTTAGTTTTCAGGGTAATTCCAGTTGCACGAAATCTATTGATATAATTTTCTTACTTTTCAGTGAGTTTGGCAGCATATCCTCCGAACTGAACTCTATTTACCAGGCCGGCTTCCTGGGCTTCCTGATCGGAGCGATTTACGGCGGCGTTACACAATCGCGCACGGGATACATGAATTTCATGGAGAACAACCAGGCCACCGCCTTCAAATCGCACTTTGATGCCAAGGTAAGCAGCTACATCCTACTCCGATTTAATCAGATATAAAGTGTTCTCTCTTTAATTTGCAGAAAAAGCTACAAGATCAGTTTACAGTGAACTTTGCGAAGGGCGGCTTCAAATGGGGCTGGCGAGTGGGCCTTTTCACCACCTCCTACTTGTGAGTTTCCTGGAGAGTTTCAATCTTTCTCTTTTAATAGTTTACTACCCTTTACAGCGGCATCATCACCTGCATCTCCGTTTACCGCGGCAAATCTTCCATTTATGAGTACCTGGCCGCCGGCTCCGTTACTGGATCCCTGTACAAAGTGAATCTGGGACTGCGCGGCATGGCAGCGGGCGGCATTATCGGTGGTTTCCTGGGCGGTGTGGCGGGAGTCACTTCCTTGCTGCTGATGAAGGCATCCGGCACATCGATGGAGGAGGTGCGCTACTGGCAGTACAAGTGGCGGCTCGAACGGGACGATAACATCCATCAGGCATTCAAAAAGATGACCGAGGGTGAGGAACCGGAGCTGTTCAAGGTCCATGACGGAAAGATGCCCGAACAGCAGAAACAGGTATCCCTGGAGTCTGTCAAGTGAAAGGCGGCAGCGAGCATGTTGTATGTAAACTTAGTGAGTTTTTTATTAATTTAATTTAAATAAATTGCAAAAATGTCCTTCTAATATTTAAACATAGAGACAAGAAATACAGTTAAGGAAGCCCTCATTAGCTGCTGCTATGCGTGAAGCCTCCATTGGCAAGGGGGCACAAAATAGACACAGAAAGACAGATAGGATGAACACGAAACTCGCTTGAATACAATAAATTAAATGCTCTGCCAGGAACAGACGGTTTGGTGGTTAAATACAATATAGAATTGACTCGGTGGGATCCGGATTCAGACTTAGTCCTCGGTGGTGGGACGCGTGAGACGCTTGGCGCCGCGGTTCGGTGGCCCCTTGGGCTTGGCAAAGGCTGGTCGGTGCAGGATCTTCTTGGGGTGCAGCTCCTCCTGTAGATAGGCCTCAGTCAGCTCGCTGCCGCTGTCGATTTCCAGCTGGAAATAAAGAGATATATGTATACATTTGTTGTGCCAGCCAGAAGCCAAGACTTGAACCCACCTTCTTGATGACATCCACACCCAGGGCCGCTAGCTGCTCGAGGAAAGGCGCCTTACAACTGGAGTACATCATGCGCTCGCGCACCGAGCAGGAGTATCCGGGCATTGAGTAAATGAACACGAACGACTCCAAGTAGTCGCCCTCGTGCGTGTGCCGGAACAGGAAGAGGTGGTAGCGGGCATGATCCTCGGGCACCTGCTTGGGCAGATCGGCCAGCTCTATCTTGGCCGCATGGGAGACATGGATGCGTTCCTCCTCGAGATCGATGCGGAACTGCAGGTAGTCGTAGCTGCCGCGCACCAGATCCTGGACGGCGGCCAGCGTGGCCTCGCTTAGCGGGCAGTTGATGCCCCCGAGCGTCTGGTGGCGCGTGTTCGTGCTGATTTCGGTGTGAACCTCCGTCTTGCGCAGCTCCTTCAGCTCCTCCTCGCGCATGGTGAGCGGGGCGGGGGCCGCGAAGTCCCGCTTGTGCCTCCGGTAGCCCTCCAGCGTCGTCTCGTCAAGCGTGGTGGCGTGCAGCTCCTCGGTAATGTAGGCCGAGCCGAACTCTGTCTTGAGCGTGGCCTTAGTGGAGGCGTAGACCATCTTCTGACGGATACTGGCGGTGTCCGGAGTCCAGCTAATTAACAGCCAGCTGTGTCCCAACGGTATCTTGGCATCCAACCGGTACAAGATGTAACAGGGCACATCGGCCTCCAGAAGCGGAGCAACTAGCTTGTCATAGTCTCGCTCCCAGTCCTTCTTCGCTTCCGCCGTGGCCCCGCAACTCAGTTGCTCTGTGAATGAAAGGGTGCAGCGGAAACGGCATTATCAGCGCGGGCAGTACTTAGTATATGATTGTGTGTATATATCACGGGCTCCGGATTTCCACTTACCGTTCTGAATTGAAACTTTTATCACACGATATTTGTCTTTTTTCGCCTTGCCGAACACCTTGGCCAGCTGCTCGTTTGCTGGAATAAGAGACGAAAATATGTAGAAGCCAATTAAGGTGCTCCTGCTCCTTACAAACCTCTGATTCCTGTTTGGTGAGACATTTTTGGCAACGAAAATAAATATTTCCCAACAAATTTCTATTACTCACAACCAGTGTGACCAAAGTGCGATGTCGAGGAATCACTGAAAATAGTGTGCAAAAGTTCCTAATTACTAGCTAAAAAAAAATATGCTTGTGGGCTTTAATAATAATAATTATTATTATTTGTGTTGACATATAAATAATAATATTACTTCTAAAAAATTTTAACTTATGCTTAAGGGTGATTGCAAAAAATAAATATACATATTCAGTCAAATCATAAACTTATAGATTTAGCCACAAAATGGCTGAATTTCCACCTCTGCTCAACAATAAGTGTTGCAAAAGACGCAGCTTTGTTCTTAAAAAAAATATAGCGATTCGATTGGGGAAAATGTAAAGAAAAATTGCATTTAATTGCATTTAACGCGTATTAATTAGCCCGGAAAAGCTTCTGCAGTGCAATTGCTTAGTCAATAAAGTGAGTGCAGGTGAAAATTCGGTCATTTGAAGCGCCCAATTGGTCATTTGGGGCGCTGGCTTCGACGTCGGCAGAGAGGAAGTCACGCCCCAAGTGTTTACGGGCGTGGAAAGTGCGGAAAATGCAAAGAAATTAATTGTGCTCCCCCTCACAGCATCCATGCCCATGTTGACCGAAGCCCCCATGGCCAGTGAGAACATCATGGACGAATTAGCCTCTCTGATACGCACCGAGATCCCCGATGGCCGCCAGAGCCTGCGGGACAGCTACACGAATTTGGAGCGCGTGGCCGATTACTGCGAGGACACCTACTACCGTGCCGAGAACAAGAAGGCGGCACTGGAGGCCACCAAGAACTACACCACGCAATCACTGGCCAGCGTCGCCTACCAGATCAACACGCTCGCCTACAGCTACATGCAGCTCCTGGAGCTGCAGGCGCAGCAGCTGGGCGAGATGGAGTCCCAGATGAATCACATCGCCCAGACGGTGCACATACACAAGGAGAAGGTGGCTAGGCGGTAAGTTGAAATATGCGCGAAGAATGTGCTGTAAAGAAACATTTCTGATAAACGATACACTGAGCCTCATATGAGGTCACGTCTCCCCGGTTTCGTAGAAACTATTTGCAGTTTGTCTTCCGGTTTCTCGATAAACTAACTTACCTACTTTATAATCACATTTTCAGTTAATCAGAAAAATAGCTTAGATAAGAGTCTTTATTAAACAGAATGTCAATTAAGGAAGGGTGTTGTCTGATTTTTACTGAGGCTTCAAGCATTTTAGTAAATATTATTAGTTAGTAATTGTCTTCTATAAAGAAATACAAACTAGGTCCTGAAGTCTTCCAAACCTTTGAATTTTTAATGTGTATTAATTTAATTTAATAATAATTCTAATAATAAATTGTTTAATTTCTAATACCAAAGTGAAATTGGCGTTCTGACGGCCAACAAGGTGAGCTCGCGCCAGTTCAAGATCGTGGCACCCATCAATCCGGAGAAACCCATCAAGTATGTGCGCAAGCCCATTGATTACTCGATTCTGGACGAGATCGGTCATGGCATCAACTCAGCCTCGCATCCTCAGGCGCGGCAGAAGCATCGTGGGTCCAGCCACGGTTCTGTGCAATCCCTGGTGCCGTCGTCATCAGTGGTGGGTCCGCCGCCCACTACGAAACCACCGACACCGCCGCAAATGTCGCGTGGTGCCGGGAACACCGGTACTTTGGGCAAATCGGTTAGCAACACCGGGACGCTGGGCAAGAGCTCCCGAGAGTATCGCACTCCACCGGTGGTTAATCCGCCGCAGGTGCCCTCGCACTATGCGCCCAACTATCCGATTGGACATCCCAAGCGCATGTCGACGGCCTCGTCGGTGACCACCACCACCACCGGTGGTGGAGCGGCGGGCAACGAGCGGGCAGCTGGGTACAGTGCTCTGCCGATGCCGCCCAGTCAGCAGATAGCCACACACGTGAACCTGCCGTCGGCGGGCATGATGCAATCTTTGCCACCGCCACCGCCCACAACGTATGACGATCGGAGCAGCATGCCTCGTGAGTTAGCTTGGAATGATTTCCTAGTTCCTTGAATAATTTTTCCTGTTTTCCAGCTGCTCCTCCCTCGCCGTTGACGGTGTCGCAGCACGAGATGACCGAGCAGAGCCACATTGGCATGCACACTCTGGGTCGCAACATCAACAGGTAAGTCATTGATCCCTGATCTCGTTTTGTGTGTACATATAACTCATTTCATGTTGTTCTCTGTGCAAATCCAGGAATCCAAATCGGTAAATTGCATGTTTTCTTTCATTCGACTTCAAAGAGTTAATCAGCTTGTTTCTTGTTTATTTCTCCCATAAAAAAAGAAATCATTTCAGCTTGAACTTTGCGCGTCCCGGCTCTCAGTCGCCGCCTTTGCCCCCTCCGCCGCCGCCAGAGGATGAGCACCAGGACTTTGGGCGACCAAGGACTTCGACGGGACCGCAGCTGGCGCCCATAGTGCCCGAGGATCAGAATTTGCCCGGCTGGGTGCCCAAGAACTTTATAGAAAAGGGTAAGTCCAAGGAAATAAACTAAAAACTTTGTTAACTTCTCGATTTTATACAACAGTGGTGGCCATTTATGACTACTATGCCGACAAGGACGACGAGCTGAGCTTCCAGGAGAGCTCGGTGCTGTACGTGCTCAAGAAGAACGACGATGGCTGGTGGGAGGGCGTCATGGATGGGGTCACCGGCCTGTTCCCGGGCAACTATGTGGAGCCCTGTGTCTAAAGCCTCGCCTACTCGCTACTCTATATATATATATATTCTAAACATGCCAACCATTACAATAATCTGCATCATCTGGTCTGTTTCAGTCCAAGGACTTGGAGAGAGTCCTTGGAGGTTTGAAACAGACTCGTTTGACAATGACGATAACAATTTGAGCATATTGATAAGGACAATTTATACAATTACAGCGAAGAGAGCGAAAAGAATTCCATTAGCATCAGCCCATTGCATTTAGTCTAATATTAAAACACAGGATTCGCAGGCCCAGGACGAAGCTTGACCTATTTACACTATTTAGTAGCCAAAAATAACGCTGCTACGAGGGGCGTTACCCTTTATCAACTTAAAGGCAAGTTTTAAAAGTGTTCCACGTAGACGAATTCAGTCCAATTACTTTAAATATTTGCTCGCCGCCGTTCTGTGTTTGCCTTTCGCCCAAGCCCACACCCTCGCCTGTAGCCGTATATCCGTAGGTTATATAAATTTCAGTTAGCTTTGAATACTCGAGTATTGTCCAGTTTTACGAACCTTATTTGCCAGCAGCAAAGGAATCAAATCAAATTTAAATACACTCAAACAAACACACGCTCTACTTTATATGGTAAAAAATAATAGCTAATAAAAATTTCAATTACCAAACCGCAAGTCCTTGTTCCTTGACTTCCCAAAGACCGTGTAATTTGCGTTGCGCGCGCTGACCTTCTCGTGAGCCGGATGCCCGTAAAAAACAAATCCGGTAATTGGGGCAAGGCTCCGACGTTCCGCTAAATTTCAAATTCGAAAATCGAAATCTGGAATGCAAATTTCAAGGCACTTTGAGTGACGCCTGGATGGATGGCTTGAAATATTTACAAATGCCAACACTAAACACCAAAAACCCAGTTTCTACGGCCAAGTCAATCAGGGCGTCAATCATCATCGACACGCCGCCCACCCGAAGTCCTTTTAAGTATGAAAATTTTAGGTCTTGAATCATGTTTTGTCCTAGAAAATGAGGCTTCGATTTTGTAACATTTTTTGCCAGCAATGTAAGTAAAGTTTTTAGATTTTAAGCATTTTTTTTTTCGCCCACAAATATTATCAAGGAATTATTACTCAAAAGGAGTTGACGTGGCGGAAATGCCACAGAAAAAGAACTCAGAGTGCTTGGCGTGATTTGCATAAAATGTGCTAAATCGTTGGCCCTCGGAAAGCCCTGTGGAAATACCTTTTATTTGTCCAACAATTATTAAAGTGGACCTCAACAAACAGCTGAGAAACTTGGGCCAGAAATGTATGCAAAATGGCGCATTAGCATTTCAACAATTCCGAAAAAGGTAAAAGAACGCGACCAACAACACAATTGATTGTTGTGCCGTGCCAAGAGGAGGAGTCAGCCCACCCCCAATGCTCACCTGCCGCTCCTGCTCCTGCACTCCTTTCACCCCCAGGACATGCCTATAATTTCGTTATTTTCTGACCGCGGCCGAGCCTCGGACCTTTATTCAGTTGAGTTTGTTACGTCGACGCGAATGGTTCTAGCGAAACGAGCCGGCTATTTCGGTTACTCTGCACAATACTCCAAACGGAAGCAAGTCCACGAGTTTTAAACATTTTTTTTCGGGGCCTCTCTGGCGTGTCCGGAAAGTTAGCCCGGGCGGATAAAGTGCAAAACAAAACTATTTGTAAGTGAGCCGCCGCCGCCGTCGCGTTGCAGAGGTGCTTCTGAAAAGTTCTTTATCAAAATGTTTGTTTTACATAATCTGCCAACTCCGAGCGCCGCATTTAATTGACCCACTTGGAGCCGGATTTACCCCGCAAGTGTAAAATATTACATTATTTCATGTCAAGATTGGGGCCACAGCTTGCTTTGCCACTTTGTGCCGGCAGTAAGGTGGCGAAACACTGCGGAATAGTTAACCCACTTAGTGGGTTAACTTGGTTTCCAGAGAAGGTCCTGCGGCACGCACAGAGCACTTTCCCGCGAAGGTTACCCACTTTGGCACATGCATCGCATCCTATATTGTGTTCTCCAAAAAGTGGCGTCACACTGAGGTCATAATGCAACTTGTGGTCACTACTCCACTTGATGGTCCTCTAAAAATAAACCCGGTGGCGGTGTGAAAGGAAAGGGAAATGGTTGTGGGGTAATTAAGTCGTCTCCAGGTCACTGGGGCCATCAATCAACCAACACTGCGTATACGCAATGTCGTCGGCAAGCAGGCAGGGTAATTACAGTCCGGCGATTTCTCGGGGTTTACCCTGCTCAGATTTCGTTGGCTTACCTCTGGGCTTTCGTGAAAGTAAAAACACAATAAAAGGAAGGTAATTCCCAAGGTGAATTTGGATGTCGCTTGGAGTCCAGGATGACTCTCAGAGCTTACTTTTAGCCATAGATGGACACTTGGTACCTCCTCCTGCTCCCAGAACTCCTTATGACAAGATCTGAGTGTGCTATTTAATGGCCAACCATCTTTTAAATCCTAGACACTTAGTTCTTCAGCTCCAGAGCTCTTACTGACGAGTTTGAAGCTTGATATTCCCTGCCCCACTATTCTTCAAGTAACATTATGAGCAAGGAAAACCTTTACAATCATAAACAATTTCTGTAACATTGATGGAAACTTCCTTGGTAAGCCGGAAATCTAATAAAAACAAAAACCATTAAAAAATATGGCGCACTAAAAGTAACGCTTATTAATGTGGTATATATATAGTTTTTTGTGACCCCATTGGCAGGATGTACGTTTTAATTCAATATATAGTAGAGCAATTTGTCAATGTTTATTGGTCTTTGTTGTCGATGAGATCCCAATCTCGAAAGTCCTGTGTTTACTTAGGAATCCTCTTTGTAAAGGCACCTCAATCCAATCTAGTCGAGTCGAGTGAGCTAAAAGGCAAATATCCTTTATCATTTGTCTGGGCTGCCTCTTTTTGTCCCGGGGCTCGAAAAGCAAACTCATTAGCGATAAAGAGTCTGTCACACGCGTTATTACTTAGCCACGAGACTAGCCTCAAACCTCCACAATTTACACAGGGTTTTCCCCACCGAAAGAAAAACCTTTCAAAGTCCCGATTCCCCGCCCAAATTGGCCCAGTTCCCACTCCTGTTTTCCGCTAATGAGCTCCGGATTGTGGCCCAAACAAAAAGCCACGCCCTCATAAATCCCAAATGGGGTTCACTAGCCGGCACACTTATAACTATGCAAGTAAAGCAAATCAAAACATAGCCATACAGAGGCATTAAAAACATTAACAGAGCCAACGGAGACAGGGTAGTCACCCCACTAGCCCCCAACTATCCAAGTCCTCTGCCCCCACATCAAGTTGGACAGAAGTCCTGCGACTTTCGTGTCGTGTCTGCTGGCAATTTACACAAATTCAATAAACGACAAAAGCCCGGCCATAGAATATGAAACAAGAACTGGCAAAAGTGTTGAGGTCTCGGGTCTCCCCGAGTGGACACTGGGCTGGACTTTTGGGGAGGTGCTGGGTTCACCTGGCTCACCTGGCGCTCATTAAAGACCTCGAATCGATTTTGTTACATTATCGAATTAGTGGCAGCGAAATCTCTTTAAAAGTGTCCCCTGTTATTTAGTTTATTTTTAGTTACAAAATTATAATGTAGAATTAATAATAGTAACAATATAACCCTTGTGGATGATACATACCTTTATCGCTAACTAACTGAAATTAAATAAATAAAACTAAACAAACATTAAGGATCAGAGGGAAAAATAAAAGCTCTCAGAGCTCTTTAAAAAAATTACTCATTCGCCACGTTTCCGTGTACATTGCAGGCAAAATCTAGAAAAGAAAGAGTTAACTAAAAGCAATAGCACAATAGAAAAAAAACCAGTTGCACTATTAAATTTTAATTAAAAATTATTTTTTAAAGTGGCTTAAATATTTGTAAATAAGGCTTTCGTGTAATTTTATTCATTACATTTTGTTTTAAGTGAAAACTTCTCCAAGTGTTTCCGTCACCCAATTTAGACACTCAATATAACAGCCCCATCGTTTGTTGACATTTGAGGCCTGTAATTTGTGTACATATATTTATTCGCGGGGGGATGCGTCTGGCCTGGGTCTGTTCCATGACATATTCCTGGCACCTGAACGGAAACGTGGTATTAAAGTTAATAATGCAGCCGCCCCCACGAAGGGCAGTCGCACGTTTTATAATTGAGCAGCTTTTAGGTAAATGAAATTATTATATGGGTTTGGGGAAGCGACAGTTGGTTGTGGCTCCGGGTGTGGGTACTTACGGGTGACAGGTGTTGGGTCAGGGGTCGGCACGGGACATGGGTTTTGGTTTAGCGGGTGGGCAGAGTGGAAATACAAATATTTCAAGTAGTGCCACGGATTACACGGATTCCGTTTGAAAAGCGTTCACTTGTTTTTAATTTATTTTTTGTTTATTTCATATCCTTAATTTTTAAAGAAATATTATTCTCAAAATAAGTTACTTTTATGGGTCGACATCCGGTAAATGGACTTCATTTTTGCATTGGCCTTAACATACTCAGGCAATTTCGGAATATATTCCCTTGATAAGGTCCAATTCGTGGCTTAACCTACTTCAAAGTTCAAAGACTTTTAAGGGTTTCCCAAGGATAAAAGTACAGTAGCCATTCGATGACCATCGACAGCTCTCCCATTGATTTGCATGCCAGGACACGCAGCCACATTTTTTTTGGGGTGTTCCAAGTTCACGGCTTGATTTATGGCTCACGGCAGCTCCTTGAGCCACAGGTAAACAAGACTCCCCTTGTACCTTGGGGTACCCCCCATTCCACATAATCCTCTCCAGGTGCAAAGGCCTTGGCGCGCAAATTCACAAGTCAATTAAGTGCTCGCTGGGCGTTTCCCGCGCTGCTGATGGCAGTTTTACGATTGTTGACAACAAATTGACACGATTTGTAATGGTCTTGTCCAGGTCAGGTCATCAGTCAGGTCAGGCCAGGCGGCACGTGGGCATTCAAGGACGCTAACGCCCCGGCTTTACTTCCAGCTTACACACATCCCAGAGGATCGGCGCAACGATGGCGGCCAGCGGTGGAGCAAGCAGTTGGTCGGGCAGCAGCGGCGGCAGCAACTCATCCCAGGGACGATCCATAGCCACAGCCCAGCCAGCGCAGGAGGAGAGATTGGTGGTGAGAAAACAAGCTCTTATAATGCCTGCTCGAAATTTAATTAATTTTTATTAAAACAACTATAACTCCACTTTCCATCTCCCCCTCCAGGTGGCCGTCCGTGTTCGTCCCAGCCTGGAAGCCGCTGAACGTTGCATTGAGGTGGTTTCCGGCGGATCGCTGCTCTACGATGATGGCGGCAAGAGTCGTCCGCGACAGTATTCCTACGATCATGTCTTTCGGGAGAATGACACCCAAGAGCAGGTGTACAAGACCACCACGGCGCCGCTTGTCAGGGATGTTCTCAATGGCCTTAATGCAGCCGTGTTTGCGTATGGAGCTACCGGCTCGGGGAAGACACACACCATGCTGGGGCCAGTGCCGCGCAAGAAGCCTCAAACCGCACCCGATCGGCCACCAGCAACGGCCAGCTGCGAGGCCACTGATGTAAGCAGCCAGGACATTGGTCTGATGGTGCGTGCCATCGAAGATATTTTCAGTCACATCGAGTCGGCGGAGGCGGACACCTGTCGGGTGTCCATTTCCTACCTTGAGATATACAACGAGCTTATCCGGGACCTCCTCAACCCTGGCGGACCCCTGGAGCTAAGGGAGGATCATCGGGGCCAGCGCATCACGGTGGCGGGTCTCTCGGAGATTACCACAGCCAGTCGGAAGGAGGTGGTGGGTCTGCTGATGAAGGGCAACAAGGCGCGCACCATGGAGCCCACGGCCGCCAACCAGACCTCCTCCCGGAGCCATGCCCTGCTGAGTATCACTGTTCAAGCCCGAACTCCCCTGGGCACCAAGCAGGGACGGTTGTTTCTCACCGATCTGGCAGGGTCGGAGCGGGCCAAGAAGACAAAGAATCGTGGTAAACGGCTGCAGGAGGGCGCCCACATAAATCGTAGTTTGCTGGCGCTGGGTAACTGCATCAACGCCCTGTCCGGCGGAGCGAGATACGTCAACTACCGGGACTCGAAGCTGACGCGGTTGCTCAAGGAAGCGCTCAGCGGTCGCTGCAAGACCGTTATGATTGCCCACGTGGCACCGGAGAGCAAGCACCGGGACGAGACCAAGAACACTTTGGTGTATGCGGATCGGGCCAACAGCATCACCACCAAGCTCCAGAATTCCGTGTACATCGATGAGTTCAAGGATTTCCCCACCAAGCACTACCAGAGCCTGGTCTCCGAGCTGCGCGACGAGGTGTCGCGTCTGCGGACCAAGATGCTTACCGAACGTCCTCGCAGTGGAGCCGCTGCAGCAGCAGCAGCGGCAGCCGCAGCGGCATCAGCATCGGGATCCAGCTCTGCAGGGGCGGGACCAGGCGGCGCCATTCCCGAGCAGGATGAGCAGCGCAAGACGGAGCTGCGCTATTTGCGGGAACAGATCGTGCTCACCTTCAAGCAGCAGATGAAGCTGCGACGTAAGCTCCTGGAGGCCGAGAGCCATCTGTTGGGTTTGGAGCTGGATGCCGAGCGGCAGCACATGATCATCTCACACTGGCAGGGACGGATTGGCAAGCTTTACGATGCCATGGGCGAAGACGGTGGGTATTACTACCTTCCTATCCTGGAATTTGCATCTATTACAATGTTTTCACCCGCAGATATGGAGTCCGAGGGATCCGTGGCCTTAAAGAACGCCTGGGGCGAGTTGGCGGCCATTGAGAAGGAGAACCGGCGCTACAAGGAAATCCGGGAGCGGACGGAACAGGAACTGGAGCAATGTCGCCAAAAGGGCGTCAAGCTAGAGGATGTGAGTTTATTTCGTATTGTACCTTTTATGGGTTTTACTCTCTTCTCTTGACAGGAGCTGCCTGAAAGGATTAGCAGCGATGAGGAACGCGAGCTGCTGGCTTTACTCTGCCGCGTCCATGAACTGGAGGCGGACAAGGTGTCCCTGCAGGCGGAGAGACTGGCCCGCCAGGCGGAGCTGCGTCGTCGCGACCTCCAGCTGCTACGGGCAGAGCGACAGCGTCGTCTCTGTGAGGATATCATAAGCTCCCAGCGACGGCTGATCGAGGAGGGTAACGTCGATTTGCCCGATGAGTTGCGAGAGCTTTACGGGCTGTATCAGCAGGAGATACACGCGGGAGTGGTCACGCCGAGCACCAGCAACTATGAGAAGAAGCTGCCGCCCATCTACACGGCAGGGTAAATAATTGGGATCCCTCAAAAAATTATCCCTAATCCTTTTGGTTATAGCTCCGATTCCCCCGGGTCCAGTTCCAGCTCAGAGTGGTCTCCGGCCTCGCCCCTGCCGCCTATTGACAGCCAGGTGGATCCCGTTGATCGTGTCATGGGTCCGCCCGTTAATCCGCGTTTGCCTCGATTGGCCACCACCGCATCGAATGCACCCGTCACGGGCGGATCAAGGCGTCCATCACTGCGCGTGGCCAGGAACAACCATCCCCATCCACATCCCCATCCGTAGGAACACGGCAAAGTGGTAGCTGCCGTCGGGAATGAGCTCAGGAATAGATTTAATTAAGGACTAGGATAAGATTGAATTGAATGTCTGCTCAAAACCACTCATTGTAAATTACAGTTCTCACATTATATCAATATTTCTTTTTCGAATGTATTAATAATATATGTAAAAGAAACGCTTATTTTGCTTTATTTCTTTCAAATATATTTAAGACATAAGTTGGACAAAAATGCAAGTCGAAGACGCCAGACGCAGAGAGCCTGAGCTAAACTTGTATTTTTATTTTTTCACCAAAAGGACATAATTAATGAAATCCTTCGATCGTAAACATACAAACAATTTTCAGCTATATATATATTGAAAGGTCACCTAAATTTCAAACAAAACGGTCATCTTTTGAAAGCCGATATTTTCTGCGATTGCCAAAACCTGAAATCTTACGATAGGACGATAGTCGGGGAAACCATATATCGATAGGCGATATCTTCTGTTTTTCTTCTCTACCTGACAGCCTGCGAAAACGTTTGTTAAATTTGTTAAGGAATTTTCAATGGAAAATATAGTGCGGGTAAAGGACGAGGTGGGCGAGGGCTCCAGCCCGGAAGTGGTTATCCTATCGGAGCGTGAGGATGATGTAAGTTGCATTTGAAATTTCGTCCTAAAAGTCGCCAAAGGCACACCATACGCGCACTTGTATGTGGGGGTGTGTGTGTGTGTCTTTGCCTCATGACGCACCAAACTATATTATTCCGGAATGTACCTCCCCCTTAACCCACTTGCCGCCCAGCAGGATATCTGCGAATTGGAGCACTTGCGTAAGCTCTTCATCGGCGGCTTGGCGCCCTATACCACCGAAGAGGGCCTGAAGGTGTTCTACGGACAGTGGGGCAAGGTGGTTGACGTGGTGGTGATGCGAGATTCGGCTACCAAGCGTTCGCGCGGCTTTGGCTTCATCACATATACAAAGTCCATCTGTGTGGACAAGGCCCAGGAGAATCGTCCCCATGTAATCGATGGCAAGTGAGTATAAGTGAGAGTATTTACTTTTTAAAGATTTGAATCATATCAATTCTGTGCAGAACGGTTGAGGCCAAGCGCGCTTTGCCCCGTCCAGAACGTGAGTCGCGCGAGACAAATATATCCGTAAAGAAGCTGTTTGTGGGCGGTCTGAAGGACAACCATGACGAGGAGTGCCTGCGGGAGTATTTCCTTCAGTTCGGCCGTGTGGTCTCCGTCAAGCTGCTGACCGACAAAACCACAGGCAAGCGTCGAGGTTTCGCCTTCATCGAGTTCGACGACTACGATGCCGTGGACAAGGCCATCCGTAAGTAAATCAAAGCCAAGTTCACTTTTACGAGCAATGCCCGATATGAGATGGCAATCTCTTTATCAGATGTTCTCATTTTATTGCCACTTTGTGAAAATCTTTCTTTGTTCTTCCAAATTCTTCACAAACGGATAACCTTCATTTTATGTACTTCCCATGCAGTCCAGAAGCAACATTCCATTAAGTACGTGCACGTGGACGTAAAGAAGTCCATTTATAATCTGGAAAAGAAGGACAAGCAACAGCAGGGAGCCTTGACCAACGGCAACAAGCCGCCGCCGCCCAATCAACAGCAGCAGCAGCAGCATCAACAGGCACCGCCGCCACAGCCACAACATAATGGCAACATGCCAGGCTACCGTCCGCAAGGGCCCCCACCCCAAGCTATGCCTCCCTACCAGCAACACCAGCCCCCACCTCCGGCAATGAACGCCCCGCCGCCCAACTACAATTACTGGGGACCGCCTCCAACGCCCGTGCAGTCCTACTACCACCAACCGCCACCGCCGCAGATGACCGGTTGGGGTCCCTACCCACCGGCCCAGAACGGCTGGAACGCTGCACCGCCGCCGCCGCCCGGTGCCCAGCAGTGGCATCCAAGCCAATGGGGTTATCCGCCGCCGGTGCAGCAGATGCCACCGGCTGGTGTGGTAGCGCCTCCAATGGATCACCGTCATGGTGGTCCCCCGCCTCCGACTTCTGGCAACTGGAATATGCCGCCGAATACACCGACTCCTGGACTGGGAACTCCATCACCGCAGGGTCCGCCGCCTCACCAGCAGCCACCGCCGCAGCAACAGCAGCAGCAGACTCCACCGCCGAACTTTGGTAGCGGCTATCAGCAAGCCTATGGAGGCGGGCCGACCAAACACAACAACATGAACGCGAACCGCATGAATCCCTACGCTACAGCGCCTCCCAATCCCTACCGTATGTTGTGAATTTCCTACGAGCAAGTGTCGCTTATCGTTAATCTCTCTTTTATCCCACAGAGCATCCTCAGCAGCAGGTTGCACCCTATCCGCCGTACAATGCCACCGCACCGCCGCCGAATGGAAGCGTGCCACCACCAATCAACACTAAGGCCGTGGGTGTGTCCAACGGCTCGGTGGCCACCGGAGGCAGTGCCAACAGCAAGTACCGCCGCTAGAAAGGGTGAGTAGATGATGAAGGTGCGACCTGTGCAAACCCCAACCGTCCCCGCCATTAGTTCTTTAAAAATGTGGCCTAATCATAAGAAACGGATCTATTATATCCAAAGGAATAGTTCGATATATACATTGCTCGATATCGTATCGAAATATAAAAACAAATTCATAACGCTTGATATATTGAACTGTTTTTAAATTTGTATTGAAACAAATCCAAGAGTTGTATTTTATTAATTTTTTTACGAACGATTATTTACACGATTTATCGAGCATAAAATCTAAGAATATGGATTTATGTATGTATCAGACTTTTCTCAAATGTCGATTTAATACCACCCCTTATAAGAGATACCCGAATACGTCTTGCCACTTCTTAAACACCCCACAGGCTGGAAAAATTTTATTTCTCACGCATCAAATTTTATGCAGATATTGATTAAATTAATTTAAAAATATTCGTATTTTCCTAAACTAGAGATTAATTTATACTGATCATAATTTTTATATATGACAAAATGAAAGGTTTTACTGGTTGAAATATATTTATTATTTCAATATTGATAGAACGCATGACAAATGAATTTTTTCCTAGCTTGCAACACATGATGCAGTACGTCTGAAGGCCCGTTAATTTATTTACTAATGTGTAATGTTCTCTTTGATTTAGATGCTCTGAAAATGAATCTTGATTCAAGATTAAATAAGCTCTTTGATAAGCTAGGCCAGACTCGCTTAGTTACTAACAGGACACTTGACGAATTGTCTCTCTCTATATATATCTATCCTATCTCTCTATTGTAAGACAACTACCTACGGTTTTAACTGTACAATTAAGCTATGACATTGATTCATCCTACGATCTATCTAAGCTATGCCACAAGCTCACATATTCTACACCGAAGGTATAGGAAGGAAGCTTATTTCTAGATTGTATACATTCATGTAAACTCCCGCGGATCGTATCGTATACGATATAATACAAAGCTCTCTATCATTATCTCTCTGCTTGTAAGTCGAAACGATGAGAAGGCAATTTGAAGCAATAAATCAATTAATAATTAGAATGAAAATTACAAAGATGTAGCCTGAGCTTATTGGCCGAAACAGAAAAACGTATGGCGTAGTCATAGTCATACATTATATATATTATCTAAACCATTTTCAAAAAAAAAAATATACGTCCACAAACAAGAGAAAAAAGAAATAAGAAGTAAAAGCAAAAATTTTAAATCAGATCTAAAATCAAATCTGAGCTGGCTGGCGTCACACGGTTGCGTGGCCTTACCTATCAATGTACACAAGAGTTGATATCAAAAACTATTGTCAATTTTCTTGAGGAGAGACGGATATTTAATCTATAAACCCGACGATTCTGTAACGGTTTCCAAAGCAGCAGCCACTGACAAAAAATTTCGAACCTTTTGATTTTTCACAGACAAATGAAAATATAATATTAAGCTTGCTGATATGTATTGACACACACTCACACACCCCTAAGTTAAGTCTAGATCTACTCTCTTTACCTAGATGTACGACTCATTCTCTCTCTTAAGCTTACGTTCCGTAGCGCACGCCAAAGGCTTTGAATTGAAATTATGAATTAAATGCGTTTAACTATGTTTAATAATGATAATATTATAAAACAACGGTGATAAGGAGAGGATCAGTCCACCAATGGCTCCGTCGAGAGCTCCTCTATACAATACACTAATCACACACTCTATATATGCTAACCGAACTATATATATATATATATTTGAAAATCCGTATTTATTTTAAATAAATAAATAAAAAATGCAACACTATGTATTTGTTTGAGGCGCCAAAGTGTAAGTCTCTGTCCTTGGGTGCAGTCTAAGTAGCGATAAAACTAAACTATTTACCTCAAGATGTAGTTAACTTTATGGTACTTCCTAGGTACAAACGCATTTAATTTTAAACCTAACTACTATACTCGTAAAGAACCCAGCTTACCTTGAGCCAAGCTTTATTCCTAAGGTAAGTTAGTGATCAGAGAGGGATCTCTCCCCGTAGGATATACACTACATAGTTTCGATAAGTGTGCTTAAGTACCGGCTTTTTATGTAGCATGCCTTACAACACCTGTTTGTTTATTAAGTAATTTCTAAATGAAAATATTTCTTTTTCAAATGAAAATGCTCCAAAAAAACCTGAGAGATGTGCTGAAGAGACCACACACAAGCGGAAGACCCACACTTGGCCAAGCTCCAAAGGTAAGTTGCGGACCTGGCTTAAACACTATTATACCTTTTACTAATAAAAGAAAAAACTATTCAAATCGAAACAATCTGTGTTTTCATTCAATTCATACGAACATGTTGGAACGGCAACATGTTGGAGGCAGAATGGGGGATCGCTCCAGTTTGCGATCAGTAATCATTCGGAAGCTTTCCCAGAGGCGAATCAGTCCGTCGCCATCCGCCAACGCGCTTAGACACTCTACAAGGAAAATATTTGTATAGAAATCGACGTACTGTGAGTATATAACAAAAGTGGAACAAAGGATTAAGTGTTTAACTCGCCCTTGTGATAACATAAGTGTACGTGAGTTTCGTAAGCAAGTGTTTCCTCTCAAATTACTGCAGGCTCAGCTGTGTTCTCGAGTTTCCCCCCAAGTTCATTGGTCTTCGATATTGGATCGATTCGGAATTAATTGAACTTAATGTTTGCCAATCAATTTGTAAAAACTCTTCAGTTATGCCTAACTCTAGTGAGTCCCCCCAACGAAATCAGTGCAATTTTTGCAAGGTCAACTATGTCTGGAAAGAGTGTCATCGTCATCGTGCTTTCTGCTGTTCCGTAAATTCAACTAAATTGTTTTTTATGGGGGACGGGGACCCACACACGCCGCCATTCATTGCACCCTCCTCCTCCAACATAAACATGCATCTTGGACGCTGCATCACGTCATTGTTTTCTAGATTTGTCGGTATAATTAAACTGCAGCACACACACAGGGTATATACAAACCGCTTCGGAATGCACTGGCACTGCAGGCAGCAGCATCCAGCTCGGATATTCCTGGAACTCGCAAGATACATTTGCAGAACACTTTTTGTATTCAGAAAAGCGACGATTAAGCAAAAACTTAGTCCCCCAAAACGGAAGCGAGCGATCCTGATAAGCGGCCTGGGGCCAAGTCGGGCCTGACGATAAGCCATATGTGTCGTCGTTGAGCAATTAAGTGTACTATATACTATATGTACATTATATGTATATGTCACATGTACCAAACGCTGGCATAGATCTAGGGCGACGTCTTGAACTGATTAAGTATGAAATATGGCTAAGTATTGAGTCTGTTTTTGAAACATAAGGGTCAGCTTTAATCGGGGACAGAGGAGCTGCTACCTAAAAATATACACTCAGACTTAGGTACATACAGAATTTTGCCACTAAAAAATTATGGTGATGCTGATGATTTCATGTATGAATCTCGACGAGAAGCTTTTGAACACATGTGTTCAACATGCCCAACTGAAAATCTGGAACTTTTCTCTGCGGTTGCAGTAATAGGAAAATCGTTTGCAGCATGCAAAGGAAATGAGAATCAAATGTAGAGAATTCTAAGAATTCTTTTCTTTTATCTCTGCAGATACCTGCAAGCTATTTTCTATATACATTTAATATTTAAGAAATGTATCCCTTTTATTCCTTTAATCTATTTCAGTAGAAAAACAATGAAAACAATGAGTTCGCTTTGTCTTGTCTCCCCTGGGATTGGCACAGATCCATAAATTAATTTCTTCATAAAAGGAACGCTGCATACATATATTCGCGGTGACCTTTTGAACTCTGTATCGGCAAGATTTTCTTTCGGCTTCTTCAATTGTTTGTACAATGGGATAGAGGCGCCGTTTCCCTTACAAATGCTCAACGGGATGTAAAAACCACCCCTTGAGGGTGAGTTACACGACCGTTACGTTTCCTTGAGCAGAGTACAGTAACGTTGAGAAATACTTATTACGTCGCCTCCTTGAAACGGAAGTTGGGCAAGGCCAAAGCTAATCTCAGGGCGGTCTGGATTTCCCATTTCCCCATGATTTCTGCGTGACCTTTATACAGATTTGGGTCGCTGGATTTTATTACTGATAGGAGAGCTTTTTGAGGGTTTCAAAAGCAAATCTTTAGATTAATTCGTTTAGTGATGGGGAATTGTAATAATAATAGTGCGACAAAGTTTACTTAATAAATTTCAATGCTTAATTGAGTTTATAGTTTTGTAATTATTTTAATTTTATATACTTTTTAACGGTGTTTACAGATTGAACTTATTTGCAAAAACTAAACCTCTTTTTCAGTTGACATTTCATTATGCGTTCCCTTTGGCTGCTGCTCGGCCTGGGGCTGCTGGCCCTGAGCCAGGTCCAGGCCTCCGAGGAGGACTCTTTGGGTGACTTGGACGATCTCGATCTGGCCGATATGGACGAGAACGATGAGGAGTTCCTGCGGCTCCTAGAGGACAAGGCCAAGGTAGGTTGCCAACGGTTAAGGAGTAAATCAAAGTTTCTAAATTCTCTTCACAGGCCAAGGATGTGCAACGGGAGAATGAAATTGCCAGCCAGCTGGCCCAGGTTCAGCACAATCTTCTCAATCCCGTTGTGGAGGTGGATCTCTGCGAGACGATCCCTTGCGGCGCGGGCCGCATCTGCCAGATTCATGACGAGAAGCCAGAGTGCGTGTGCATCCCGGAATGTCCGGAGGAGATCGACACCCGTCGCCATGTCTGCACCAACACCAATGAGACCTGGCCATCGGATTGCTCCGTGTACCAGCAGCGCTGCTGGTGCGACAGCCATGACGAGCGCTGCGCCAACCTGGACAACGCCCACATGCACATCGACTACTATGGAGCCTGCCACGAGCCGAGGACCTGCGACGGCGAGGACCTGAAGGACTTCCCCAGGCGCATGCGCGACTGGCTGTTCAACGTGATGCGAGATCTGGCCGAGCGGGACGAACTGACGGAACACTATATGCAGATGCAGCTGGAGGCGGAGACGAACCACTCGCGCCGCTGGTCGAATGCCGCTGTGTGGAAATGGTGCGACTTGGACGGCGACACCGATCGCTCCGTATCCCGCCACGAGCTGTTCCCCATCCGGGCTCCGCTTGTAAGCCTGGAGCACTGCATTGCCCCCTTCCTGGAGTCGTGTGACTCCAACAATGACCATCGCATCACCCTGGTTGAGTGGGGCGCCTGCCTGGAGCTGGATGCCGATGACCTCATTGAGCAGTGCGACGATGTCAAGCGAGCTAAGCCGCATATGTTGGGCTAAGCCCCCAAAATCTTTCCTTACTTTTGTAGAATGCCATAAACACTAACAACTTGTGCTTCCTTAATCCAAAAATGTCTACTTTTGCACGATTTTTATTTTAAGACTTTTGTGTTTAATGAAAATAAAATAAACAAAGGTAAATAATACTTTCAAGTGTCAACATGGACTTTAGTTTTTTAACTTGGTTCAAATGGGGTTATTTTTCAAATTAAACCTTTAATTTGTTAAAACATAAAATAAAATATACCGAAAGGAGTGTAAGCTTAAAAGATCGAGTTCGATATCCCTCACAATGGGAAAATATTTTCATTACGTACTGTACGTTTCACAAGCCGAAATAAATAGAAAACGTTACATTCATGTTGTACACTGTAAATGGTAAAAAGATAGCAAAATCTTTCAAATAACAGAATTGGCGTTTTTATTTTTATTTTTATTAAATTTATTCGTGTAATTGTTTGCTCTAAATTTAGTTTTTGTTTTTGTTTCATACTAAACCTCGCCGTGAATGCGTGCGGGTGTAAATACGTTTTGTGTGTTTTTTTTTTATGTTTATATGCTTGTGAGTGTTGGGCAGATGCTAGAATTACATATTTATGTATTACGTTGTATATAAGAAGTGTATGCTTGCGCACAGAAATGATTACAACTCGTCTGTTTGTTAGCTTGTCTCTGCTGAAATCTGAAATTTAAATTACTTTCGAAAAAGAGCGGATCCCGCTAGTCTAGTAGGCCTGCGACAGGATGACGTTGCCCTTTCGCTGCGGATCCTGTACTGTGTCCTCTTTCTTGCCGATCAGCGACTTGTGTATGTGCGGAATGACACCGCCGCCGGCAATGGTTGCCTTGATCAGGCTGTCCAGCTCCTCGTCTCCGCGAATGGCGAGCTGTAAGTGGCGCGGCGTGATACGTTTCACTTTAAGATCCTTTGATGCGTTGCCTGCCAACTCCAGAACCTGGAAGAGAGTAAGAATTGGGTTATTATGGCAAATTTATAAATAATTATTATTTGAATTATGGGAAAAAATTTTAAAGATGCAAATATGGCCAAATTAAAATTATATATATAGTTTTCAAATTCAAAACTATATAAATTATATTTCAAGATCGAACGCCAAAATTGCATCATTATGCTTTCTCCAAAAATAACAAAGTTTCTTATTAGCTTCACACGGCTTCTTGGAAAAGTACCGCTATGCTCGCTTTGCGGAAAGCGAAAAGCGGAAAAATAACGCTCCACAAACACTCACCTCGGCGGTCAAATATTCCAATATGGCAGCGGAGTAGACGGCTGCCGTGGCTCCAACACGTCCGTGGGATGTGGTGCGACTCTTCAGGTGACGGTGGATACGACCCACGGGGAACTTAATGGGGAAAACACAAAGAACATTAATTACCGGCCGGCTTGTTTATGTTTTGCCACCCCCAAAACAGGGCAACGCTCGCAGCAGCGCGGCACCCTGTTTGTGGTGGAATATGCTCGGGGCGAGGTGAGAACGGAAAAGGCGCCAAAAGTACAGACAACAACAGCAGCGGCACTGCCGAATCACGAAACTTACCTGGAGACCCGCGCGCGCCGATCGCGAGACCGCCTTCGCCTTAGCCTTGCCGGAATCCTTGCCTGCCTTGCCGCCAGCCTGCCGGGGGAAAAAACACACACACTGAGCAAAAAACGAAAACACAAGCCAGCTAAACACAAAATGGAGGCGCCTCGGACGTCGGTCCAATTGTGAGGTTAGGGCCGATGGCCTCCGCGGCAATAACAAATGCCCGCCTTTTGCCGCCGAGCCCAAAGCGCAAGGGAGCGCGGGACAACGGACCGTTCAATTTTCGCGCTACGTGGTGGCCACCGCCGGCGCCTGCATCAATATTTGATGCGGGGGGCACGCGCAATGCGAACAGAGGCTGCTAACGCTGCAGAAGCGACCTGCGCTGCCGCTCAAATTTCGCCGTTCGGTTCTATTCACCGCAATTACCATTTCAATTCAATCGATTTTTCTGCTGCTTGCTAACTGCGCTTGCGAAATGCTCTAGGCACTGGGGTTTCTGTCGCGATGGGAATGATTGCGACCACGGAATAGAAGCGTAATTGGTTGTTTTCCTGCGAATTATTTAGGAACGCGTCTGTTCGGCACTTGAAAAATTTTGTTAATGGCTGGGTAGGGATGTGAGAAATACGATGTTACCAATTTATCGATATATGGCTTAAAACTATCGCTGGACTACATGAATATCAAGCCAAATTGTAGAAACTAGAGCTGGAGAAACCGATGTTTTACCAGTTCTACTTCTGTCAAGGCAACAGACTTAAACAAACAAACTTTTACAAACAATTTTATATATTTTAAGATATATTTGCCTTATCGGTGGTACTCACAGAAAAACTTCCATCTCTAAGAGCTTACATTTGTTTTGCAGTGTGACCGCTCGCTGCGGTTGTTGATTTAAATAAACTTTAATTGCGCTTCTCTGGAGATCTAAACGCAAAAAATATCAATAAGAAGTCACAGAATTTGTAGAGATTTGGAAGTTCAGGTTGAGGTCCCCACTCGAGTAAACTGTGCGTCTTATGCTGACAACCCTGCTGCCGACGCTTCTCTTTCCGGCGAGTGGCAACCCTGCGCGCCCTTGTTTGTGGCGGCATTTCGATCAGAATTGGCAAGCGTATTTTGTGAAGCCACAGTTGTTCACAGAAAATGCCTCGTGTAGCCAAACCGAAGAATGCTGCCGGCGCAGCGCCGACCAAGAAGGCGGCGCCCGCCAAGAAGGCCAAGAAGAACATGTACGCCATGCCGGAGAAGGTGCCGGAGGGCACTGTCTTCACAGATTTGGCCAAGGGCCAGTGGCGCATTGGTCCCTCCATCGGCGTGGGCGGCTTCGGCGAGATCTACGCCGCCTGCAAAGTGGGAGAAAAGAACTTTGATGCCGTTGTGAAATGTGTGAGTTTGAGTGAAAGTTGTTCCGCCAGAGATTTGTGCTAAAAACCTTCGTTTCAGGAGCCCCATGGCAATGGTCCTCTGTTTGTGGAAATGCACTTCTACCTTCGCAACGCCAAGCTGGATGACATAAAGCAGTTTAAGCAAAAGAACGGTCTCAAGTCCCTGGGCATGCCCTACATCCTGGCCAACGGATCGGCGGAGGTGAATGGCGAGAAACATCGCTTCATTGTGATGCCACGCTACGGTAGCGACATCTCAAAATTCTTCGTGGCGAACGGAAAGCGCCTGCCCGAGGGCACAGTCTATCGGCTGGCCATCCAGATGCTGGACGTCTATCAGTTCATGCACGGCACCGGCTATGTCCATGCCGATCTGAAGGCTGCCAACATACTGCTGGGCCTGGGCAAAGGCGGAGGAGCACAGGCCTACTTGGTGGACTTCGGCCTGGCCTCCCACTATACGACGGGAGAGTTCAAGCCGGATCCCAAGAAAATGCACAACGGGACGATTGAGTACACATCGCGAGACGCCCATCTGGGCGTAGCCACCAGAAGATCCGATCTAGAGATCCTCGGCTATAACATTATCGCGTGGATGGGTGTCGAGTTGCCCTGGGAAACGCAGAAGCTCTTGGATGTGCCACAGAAAGTGCAAAAGGCCAAGGAGGCCTTCATGGACGACATTGGCGGCAGTCTCAAGTCGCTATTTCCCAAGGGAGTACCGGCTGCTATTGAGGAGTTTATGAAGTACGTTACCAAACTGTCGCACAACCAGGAGCCGGATTATGAGAAGTGCCGTCAGATGTTTCAGAAGGCTCTCAAGCAGATTGGAGTACCGAACAGCGGAGATCTTGACTTCAAGATAAAGCCGCAGACCAGTAGCAACAATAATATTAGTCCGCCGGGTACAAGCAAGGCAGCAGGAGGAGCAGCCAGGAGAGCCAGAAAGGTGGAATCTCCCATGGTAAACTCGTCCATCGATGAAATAATCTCCGACAGCGAGGAAGAGGAGGAAGAGAAGAAGAGAAAACCCATAAAGAAAGCGGCGGTGAAGGCTTCGCCCATAGCCCGTAGTGCCGCCATGAAGGCCTCTCCTGTGACTCGAGGTGCAGCCATAAAGACTTCACCCCCCGGCCGTAGTGCAGCCCTAGTGTTTCCCAAAAAGCGTGATGCCGGCGTTTCCCCCAATCAAAAGCGGGTAAAGACTGAACCCAATTTGACGCCCAAGGCAAGGGGCTCACCCAAGGCCAGCCCTAAGCCACAAACACCATCGGCAGCCCTGCCTAAGACGCCAAAGCCTCGCACTCCCGGTGCCAGCGCCAAGATTAACTTTAGTCCGGCGATTTCCCTACGTGGGCGACCCGGTGGGAAAACCGTGGTCAACGATGATCTTACTCCGAATCCACGCTCCAATAAGACCTACGAATTCAACTTTGAGCTGGACGTGAGCATGGACGCCAATGTCATAGTGAACGTCAAGCGCAAGAGGAAGGCCGCCAAAGATCAGGCGGCACCTTCTTCAGCATCTAGGACTCCTTCCTCACGCAGCATACCCAGCTCGAAGGAGGAGGGCGGGACACCCGTCACCCGCGTGAATTTTCGCAAAGTAAACGGACACGGCGCTGTCGATGAAAGCTCCTCAACTCCGGCCAAGAGTCCGCGCACTCCGACCGTCACCCTGCGCAAATACAAGCGTTAGGTTATTGTTTTTTTCTATTTTTATAAGCTAAGTCCTTTGAATAAATGAACTCGTATTATTATTTCTCAACTTTTTCACTTTTCTTTATTTTAGTTAATTAATGTGTTTAATTAAGCTTAACTTAATTCTAACGTCTTACAAAATAATGGTCACTGCTTCGACCTGCGCTTGCTGCTACCGCTTTCGTGGTGCTTGGAGGAGCTGCCCTTCGAGCTGGACTTGGCGCTAGAGCCGCTGCGCCGTGACGAGGAGGTGCCACTGCTGCTGCCGTGCTTCTCCAGCCCTCCAATGCCACTCAGTGACGGCGCCCCTGACGACTTGCTCGATCGCTCTTCCTTGTGTGACTTGGACGAAGACGAAGATGAAGATTTGTGGCCGTGCTTGCTGCTGCTACTGCTACTGGCATTCGTAGAGCTGCTGGGTTCGGGTCTATAGAAGGGCGATGACGAATTGGAAGAGTTCGATGAGCGCGAGGAGGCTACCGAGGACTTGGCCTTGCTGCTGCTCAGTGGCATTGGCTCGTCGGCTATGAAAACGGTGGGTGTCACTGTTGTCGCGGTCGAGGAGGCTGCCCGACTGCTACTCGTGGGCTTGTTGCAGCACGTGTCGCACTGCCAGGTCTGCTCCTGGTCGTCCGCCGCCTCCTCCTTTGTAATGGGCGGCTTGTGGCAGTCCTGGTGGTACATGGCGCCGCACTTGGAACACTCTATCAGACGATTGGTGGCCGTAAATACCATCTCGCCGCACACACAGCAGTTGAGGTCGCCAAAGTCCCCGGTGTCGCCCGTATTCACTATGCCCACGGCACTCAACCCGTCATCCGAATCGGCAATGGTGTCCACTGAATCGGAGGGCTCCTTGTCCGGCGAATTGGTCAGATTAATGATCTCATCCACATTGATGGGCTGCGGGGGCGTGGCAGCCCGGCCCGGGAAGTTGGCTTCGTCCTCAACCATGCGCTGGGTCATGTTGTTTGTCAGGCTCTTTTCCGGGCCAAACCGCGTCTTCAGAGCCTCGTCGAAAAGCAGCCGCAGCTCGGCGGCGGAGGTGGGGTTGCTCGAGTGCAGCAGCTTGATGGCCTTCTTCAGCACGGGGTCCACTTCCTGGGCGGCTGCAGCCGCGGCAGCTATGTTGGCGGCCATCTAACCGGTGAATTCGTCCAAAATAATAATAATAAAAGCGCCTCCAAGAGCTGCCAATCGTAATGCTATCGATAACACTGGACGGCGGGTCAGCTGTTTCTCGCTCTGCCGCTATCGATAGCACTCCAGTATCGGTTTTCGGCGATTTGTTTTCTTTTCTTGGCCAGGTAATTAGCCGCAAAAATAGTTATAATTTTAATAATAGTAGTGCGCTGATTATTGTTTACGCCCGTTGTCTCGCCTGTCGTGCAACTACGCACCAAGTTACAGTTGCTGCTATGTGTCGCCAGGGGAGCAGAAGAGGCGCCGTTGAAAAATCGAAGCGAGAGAGCCAATTGGAAAAGCAATAACAAACTGCAACAACGCACTTGGGCTCTCTCTCAAAATAAACAGTTAGCTTCTGATAAGGACAATAAAAGTGCTTTGTGTTCGAAAAAGTTTAATCTTAAGGGGAATTAGTAATACACAAACCCTGCCTTCGGACTCTTCAATCATTCTTTGTGCTTCTCCAGAACCTGCAGGTAACAAAATGCGCTGCACTAGGGAAAAGGATACGCCGGCGACTGCAAGTCGCGTATACAAACACCAGGTGAGATCATCTTTTCCCTTTTTTTTGCATTTATTTTAAATTCCTAGAAATTGCTTGATTCTATTTACAGTGGATGGTCTGCCTCTCTTTGTTGCTGTGTTTATGCTGCCGCATGAGCAATGCCGCTGACGCAGTTGATCAGCTGGTAAGTGGGCGGTCGGTGGGTGGTGGTGGGCGGCGTAGGGCCAGTAGGCGCTGGGCGGCTCGGAGGCGCCGCTTGTTTGTTTTCGTTTCGTGTTTGGCGCTGCGCACTTGTTGCCATTTTGGCCAAGACCCCGTTATTGGCGTTTCAAGTGCATGTTTACCACCCACACACACGCAAACGCGGTTATCGGTTCCAGTCTTTGTTGGTTCTAAACTGCTTGGAAATCAATCAGCAAAATTAAGGGGAGATAAGAACAGCAAAAGTCTCAAGCTTGGACATCAATAGGCCATGTTATCCACAAAGAAACTAATCATTTCTTGGTGTTCTTGAGGTTGGATTTTATTTTATTAGTCTACCTAAGACAAATTTTAAAAAATCTTATTAATATAGTATGTATATTTACTTTATTTCTATATATTTTTCTTAGATAAATTTGAAATTTTGTAGGGCAATAAAAGATTAATTAAAAATCAATTTTAAAATAATTAAATTCTTATATTTGAAACCCCATAATCTTAGTGGGTCTACAAAAATAATACAAGTAAATTACAATGCAAAGATATCTAATCTAAAATGTAACACCAAGTTTTACCCTTTCCTTTCTCTTTAGAAATTTTCCACCCAAGAATGCAAACTTAAAGAACCCATATATGGCAGTACCTTCGACTTTAGTGGTCTCCAATCGGATCTCGGTCATGTGGTGGAGAGTCCCCGCATTCCCGGCGATATATTCGAGTTTAATATATGCGGAAATCTTTCGCGAACCTGTAATGGTGAGAGCAATGTGGCAGCCTGCCTCAAGAAACAGGGCAAGGAGTACGTCCTAGGTGAGTTTTAATTCCCATACCATTTTTTCGAAAATTTATCTGTTGTCATCTCGCTTAGGTCGCCAGCATGAGCTTTTCTACAGGAATGGCAAAATGTATCTGGAGTATAAGAGCGGCGTCAAGTGTGAGAATGGCACTGCCGACAAGCCCAACTACCAGCTCCATGTAATGCTCAGCTGCGACTACACCCTGGATGCCCAGCCCATGCATGTTACGTCCTATGTAAGGTCTTGGAGTATATAATGTGGCTTCACCAATGACATTCTCCTTTGAATCTTTCCAGGCCGACGATGCCTGCTCTTTTTACATTTCCTATGAGACCCCGCTGGCCTGCCTTCGCATACCGGATGCTCTTCAATCGAACAGTTGCAGCGTGCGGGACACCAAGTCGAATGGAACCTTCGATTTGATGCCCCTGAGTGATAATAACTATCGCACTAGCAATCGCCAGGACGCCTTCTTTGTGATCAATGTCTGTAAGCCTGTTCTTTATGGTGAAAATAGCATGTGTCCTCCAGGCAGCAGCATATGTCTGTACAATCCCAAAGCCACGGACATTAAGCAGCGGTGAGTATTGATTGAATATTAAAAGCGCAGCCTAGAAAATGTTTCTCTTCGTAGATTCATCAATTTCGGAAATGTACAGTCGCGTCCGGTGGTCGAACAAGGGCAGCTTTTGCTCAGACATGAGTCACCAACGCCCTGTGCCAATAATTCCAGCGTCAACTATACCAGTGTCATCTACTTCAGCTGTGACAAGTTTATACGAGTGAGTAGTATCTTGTTTTAAGAGATAGGGAATTAAAACTAGGATTTTAAAGGAGTTTTTTAAACTAACTGTATGCCTAAAACTAGGTATAAACATAATTTCATAGAAAACTTCCAATATGACAAAAAATATCGAGCTTAACTTAACCAAAAATATAATTTATATTTCTCTATTTACGATTTCTCCTAAAAAAGTTTAAAGAAACTCCATAAAACTATCCAGTTAACATCTTTAATATCCAAATCTTCCTTTGCAGAATGCCCATCCGGAGTACGCGGGCCTGGGAGCGGACTCCTGCACCTACCAGTTTAACTTTGTCACCCCGCTGGCCTGCAATGATCTGAAACCCTGTACGGCTTTCACGGCCACAAATGAGCTGTGAGTGCTGCCCCTCGTTTAGCCTAATGATTCCACTCTACGCCCACACTCACCCCTTCTGCTCTCCTCCCCACAGACTGGATCTCAGTCCGCTGAGCTCGAAGCCAGACCGCACTTTGATTAAGGATGGCAGAAACTATACAATTGCAGTGTGCGCCCATGCTGGGAGCCCCTGCCAGGAAAATGGCGGTAAGTCGGCCATTTGCGGCCTCGGATATTAATACAAGTTTTTAAGTGCCGACGCGAAACTTATTCGCCGTAAAAGAGTCGTAATTAAAGAGCTTCCATGCAGGGAAGTCGTCGTAACCAGGCAAGGCTTTAAACCCTTTTTTGACTCGGGGAACTCCAGTTGAGCGGGATTAGTGATTTTTTATTGCTCTTCCGCTCGAGTGGCCCTCATGGCCATAATCGTCTTGGTAACCGGAGGAAAATGCAAAAAAAAATATATAAAAAGGGATGGGCCCGGTCAAGTGTTGACCATTTCATCCGGTTTCCATTAAATCGCACACGAGTGGCTATTTGTAGGTCCCCTCAACGTATGTCCATAAATATGGCCGCACACTCGTAGTTTGTGTGTGTGCTAAAGCTGGGGTATGATGATAATGATTTAGATCTGTGATGTGGTCCGTCATATATTTACATAATTTACGAGTTTGCCTGTGTATATATGCAGGCTAGGTGGTCAGACCATTAGCCGGGGTCGCCTTCCGCCTCATCCATCCGTTCGCTCTACGTGAAAATTCAATTTACATTTTTCTTTCGACGCCAATGAAAAGCAGAATGAATGATTTTGGCGGCTCTAAAATTCTCTATTTAAATTGGGTTTAATACTTGATATTCTGTTGGGTTGAAAAGCAGAAGAGAGGCTTTAAAATAAGTATTTTAAAGGGGGTTGTGGGTTTGGTAGTAGATTAATCATGAAAAATATCACAAGCAGATATTTCAAAACTATTTCCCGCTTTGTAACAAGACCAGGCCTAAGACATTATTTTAGTTTGATATCTTTTTGATTCCTAAATGGAAATGGAAGTAAATAATAATGGAAATGTATAAAATATTAAAGCTCAGCTTAAAAGGGCTTAATGTTAAATTTAAATGTTTCCTAATTAGGATTCATTATTATACCGAAAGTTTAATAATGAAAAATTCCTAAAAACTAAAACAATGCTCATGAATTTGTTTCAATACAATTGATGTACGAAATACCATTCATCAATCTTTTGTTTGAATATATTCCTAATACTCCGCTCCTATAAAACCATATATGAGAAGTGTTTTCTCATGGCAAACATTCTGGTTTACCCTTCCAGTGCATAATCTTATGCTATATAGCATATAATGCCTGCACATCCGCAGCTTTGATATTTTTCTCTATTTATTTGCTTTGTATGCGCTGCATCAACATCAACAAATGGGGGGGAGAGACAGGGCTCTCTCGCGCCGTGGCAAATAACAACTTTTGCCGATGTGGGCTGTTGGCATGCGAAACGTGTCTGGTGGTATCCATGGAGTTCAGCTCACGCAGCGCGACTCTTTGTGTGTCTATGTATGCTTTTTGGGGTGTCCTGCATTCGCAGTTGACTGCAGACGCATATCCGTTTGCGCGTCCTTCTCGGTTGGCTGGCTCTCTCGCGCGCGCGGAGGAGATATCATGGCCCCACTGCTGGGCCTAAACAAATAAATAAGTGTGTGCTCCCTTTTGGCAAGCTGATGTCCAGGCCATGAGGCTGGGACCTACATGAAATTTTCATTTGTTAGGCAAATAGCAGACGCACACACACAGACTAGAGCGCGGAATTGGGGCGTAGGACATGGGAGCGCTTTTGTAAACAAGCTGGCGCTCAAATGCACTCGGAGAAATAATTTATATATAATTAAACTCAACTTGATGTATTTATTTCAAGCTTAGAGTTCTCCACAATTCGGTTTCCATACAATTTATTTATATTTTAAATATAAAATGAGGCTTGGCTTGTGGCCGACTTCTGCCTAATCCCAAAACCTGCTCCCATTTCTCTCTGTGCATTCAAACAGCGCTGCTTGGTCGCTATTTGGCGCCCAGCTGACACTGGCAGACGGCATATTGCTGCCGCCCTCGTGCGGGGCATTAAAATCTCCTGGTTTACATAGTTGAATTCAATATTTGAAGGCATTTGGCAGTGGCCTGGCCATGGCCCCTTTGGCCTGCGAGTGAGTTATGGCCGCGCCCCCTACTTGGTCCCATAAAATCCCGCCCTCCTACTGCTGCCGTTAATTGCTTATGCAGCATGCGTTGCCCTGTCATTTTGTGTAATTTTCATTTGCGTTTTCGTTCTGCATTTTATATTTATTTATGGCGAGCCGTTGCAAATTGCATTTTTTTGTTGGGGGTTGGGAAGCTGCGGGAATTTCAGCTATGTTTATGATGATGCCAGGCTTCATTTAATTGCTGCTTGTCAACATAATTGTCTAAGCAAATTAAGTTCTTGTTTGGAGATCATACAAAGGTTTAGAGAATTATTTTTGGCATTACAGCGGATGGAAGAATTTGTTAAAGTTTTTGAATTGTATTAAGTTTTGAACTCAAAAAACAGAGGCAAATATTAAAAAAATATAAATGAAATTCAATTTCAAACTGAAATGAATTAGTTTTTATGTAAATGGAACTGAAAATTTCAAGTTCTGTCTAAAAACGTAAGGCTTCTACTATCTTTTGTAGAACTTATGAGGTTTCTTACCTGCTAACTGCATAAAATCAAGTAAAATTGTGGCTAAAAGTGTGAGATAATTGCAAGTCTTGCCATATTTTCCAAACTTCTGGAGAATATTATAAATCTCAAAGGCATCGCACTTTCGTGCTTGAGCTGCTGCTTTGTTTATAATTTTCATTTTCTTGTTTCATTGTTTTCTTCGCATTTTACTCCTTTTTATGTGTGGCTCTGGATTTCTCTTGTTTCCTTGCTTATTTGTGTTGGCGCTGCTGCCCGGCGGGCAGATTCAATTTGGCCAGGGACTGGACAAAAACCAAACGGAGCCCTCCTCCATCCGCCCATTCCCGATTCTGCAGCCGTAACTAACACTTGCCGCCAGCTGTTTGGCCTGGATGCGCCATTCAAGTGGCATTTGGGAGGAGTGAGAGGGGCGCTACTGGAGCTACTAAATCGTTTTATATTTGTTTTTCTCGCTCGGCCGTTTTTTTTTTGTTCTTGCCGCTGGCGTCTGATGGTCAATGTTTTTAGGGTTACTTGGCTCGGCCCTTTCTTGGCTGTTTTCTTATTGAAATTCAATTTTCCCGGGTCTCCATCTCAGCCATTTACAGTCGCAGCTTTTTGCTCTGAAATATTTTTGCGGCAGACCGTGCCCCGTGCTCACCCGCCGCCTTATCAATGCCACAAAGTCAGCTCCTTATATTTAACCCTTCTCAGCAATAGGCGGAATTTAAACAATGTTTTGTTTCATGACCGCAATGCTGCGAGGCCCGAGGTTGCTTTGGGCCGAGATTGCATTGGGATTCAATTTACGGGGGTGTGTGTGTTCGGTGTGTTTGCGACCAGGTCAATCTCGTTGGATAATCTTGACAAGGAAATGATTTTCACCCAAGGTGTACAAGGACAAGAGCACATCCTGTGTTGCTTTAAGGCATAGCAGGGGACATAATAATAGCGAAAGAGGGAAAATATGTGTAAGAACAAATTTAGAAAGCTTATAAAAATTAAATATGATATTAAAATCAGTTTTAAATATAAGATTTAGAGTGATAACTCTCTCCTATCAAGTTAACCAGAGCTAAACGTACTCAGCTCTCTAAAAGTGCCGTTAAAACGAAACTCTCTCGTTCGCTACCGCTTATACATTGCAGGCAAAGCGTGTGAGAAATACGAGAAAGTCACTGCAAGAGATTCTTCTCTTTTGATTCTTTTCTTAATCCAACTCGCAGATTTTTGGTACATTTTATTTCGACCTCAGCTGTACAAATAAATCCTTGGAGGATGTCTTCTGTTCTTCTGTTCTTCTGGGCTGATGGCTTGCTAAATTCAATTGCATGCTGCCACAGGACTCGGGGCCATACATGTTTACACTGGTATATAGGGACATACGTACATATATTGTCACGCAGCCCAGCCCCAGAATGCCATTTATCAATTTAGTTGACAGTCGATTTCTTTTTCGATTTGCCAAAAGCCACCTCAATTGGTCTTTTTCTCTTCGTTTCTCTCGATATTTTTTTTTTATCTGCTCGTTTGTTGGTCATGGCTCTTGATCCTGCATGTCTGTGTGTGTGTATTTGTCCGATGTCTGCAATATAGTATAAAAATAGCAGCGACGGAGGGTGCCGAAGGGGCTCTGAAATTACCATACTCTAGTCAAATCACAATCACAATGCTGTCTGCTCTAGGGCGCTCAATCAAAATCCGGCAAATGTGAGTGACGTTGCTCAAAATTGTTGGGGTTGCGAGTGAAAAGGAAGAGATTGAAATGCAGGCAGCCAGAAAGGACAAGTGCTGGGATCCGAGGTTGCCGGAGATTCTGTTTATTTCCACAAAATTGAGTTGTCAGTTGTTGTCGTCCGGCTTTAGTTCTGCCAACAACTTAATATTATTTTTTGGGCAATTAAATCTTAAACTCGTTGAGGCAGAGCTCTGGAGTAAATTCACACAGCCGGAGTGCTGGGCGCGAGTCCATTGTTACTGGACTAAAAGCATTCCAATTGCTTGGACACTCTCCTAGATCGGGATGTGCGCCAAAAAAAGCGCCTTGCAAGTTGACAAACAACGAGAACAATTAATTTCGCCTTTGATGTCCTGTCGCTTTTGCTGCTGCTCTTGCTGCGTTTTTTACCTATTCTTGCACTCAGAAAAATTAATTTACAACCAATGTTGTGAAAGTTATAGTCAGGTTTTACATTTCGAGTATTTTGGGTACATTTTTTTGAGTATTGTATGGGACTTATATATCTTATAATTATATGATTAAACTGTTAACTTAAGTACTAGTTAATATTTGTCAAGTGGTTCTCAATGATACCTTATTTATTGTTTGATAAATTACAATTGTATTTTCTTATTATCAAATATCTTTGAAGCTTTTATTTCTACCAGTGTAGTGTAGTGAATGGTTAAGGCTTTTCTGGCCAGCATTCGCCGGCCATGTTCATGTTTTTATTTGCCTTGGAGATGGCCTTTGTTTTTGGTACTGACTTTTCGGCGCTTGTCGGTGGAAGCCCTCCATTGATCCGTTCTCTCTCCGTGATTCCGTGCACTTGCAGGCGCCTGCTACGAACAGAATGCCACAACCATCAGCCTGGGCAACTTTAACTCGCAGCTGCGATTCAATCAGAGCGGCTCGCTCTATTTGCTCTACGAGGACGGCGCCGAGTGCCCCTCCCAGGCGGGGGGCGGCAGGCGCTGGTCGACGAAAATCGAGTTTGTCTGCGCGAACAATACCAAGGACAATGGGGCAGCTGGAACCGGAACTGGAGGCGGCGATTCTTTGAAAATAATTGAGGACTCCAATTGCCAGCTGTTGATCCAATATCAGACGCCGCTTGCCTGCCGTGAGCCGATTAAGTGCAAGGCCCCCATCTATGTGGACCACACCGCCGAGGGACTGGGTAGCAGCGGCGTCGAGCTGATCGATCTGACGCCATTGATTAGCAACAGCGACAACTACGAGGCCCGAGTGGAGCTGCCGGCCGGCATGGAGCACCTGGTGCCCAAAGCGACCAAGGTGAGCAGCGGGTCCGTTGATTTCCCCCCGGAACCCAGGCAGACCCGTAATTTGCTGGCTTTTGTCTTTGCTCTACTCAACCAACAACTCAAACCATCATCATCACTACGAATCCTACTCCTGTTCTCCATCATCTCCATCCTCCTTATTTCTTTGCAGTTCTTTTTGAATGTGTGCCGTCCATTAGTGCCCAAATACCAATTAGGCTGTTCCGGCGGATCTGCTGCCTGCATGGCCAAAGTGACGGCCGACGGCGCGCCCGAGGAGGAGCGTGTAAGTACCACCTCGCAATACATACATACATATTTTGGGGGATGCATAAATGTACAGGAGAGGTCAGCATAAAGAAAGCAAATAATTAAAAAATATTTTCAAGAAATTATGATTCCGTAAAGGCACTTGACCGAGTTCTTTCAGATCGCTCCTTTAAACCTTTTTCTCATAGGCTATAGCTTGTACATTTCAGGCAAAGCATGAAGCAGAATGCAACGGAGAGAGTGTCAGAGAGAGTTCACAGAAACTAACTTTGTTAAGAGATCTTGCAAAAGAAGAGCAAGAGCAGCCTTAAAAAAACTCAAGTTTAAAATAAACTTTCAGAAAATAAATTTACTACACAAAATAATATATAATAAGAGGAGAAACCCCCCGGATTTAGTGCTATTTTTTCGACCCCAACTGTGTGCATGCATGGCAGATTTGAGTGTGCTCACAAAAGGCCTCAAAGGGCGGCCGAAGAGTGTGCTGGCCACGTGAAAGAAAGCCGCTTATGTGCTTAAAACTCTTTGCATGCATGTGTATCCATGGAGTGGAACGGGAGCCCAGGGGATCGCTCGTAATTTGCGCCAGCCCACGGCCTGCCATCCACCTCATAAACGCCTCAATATGGTCGTCATCGTCGTCGCCGTGGTCGTTTGGTCAAATGCCCAAAATTGTGGCGCCATTCATGCATTAAATATGCAGCAATCTAATTGCTAAGCTTCGCTCAACCTCAATTTTCCGACCCCTCTCAGCATCCGTAATTCCCCCGGGTCTGGCCCAGTGTGGATTATTTGCTTGCTTCATTAAGAGGCGCCTCCAACTGGGACTGGTCCCGAGCGAGTGCGGATGCGGACACCCACTGTCTGCCGTTGACAGCGGCCAAAAGTTGTTTAATGCCAAAAATCTCCCCACTGAGCATGTGGCCACTGGCCGCCGGTCCGAGTCCGAGTCCGAGTCCAGTCCAGTCCCCAGTTTCGGAGCCAACTCTGTCGGGTCCGGTGCCTAAATACTTAAGCCCGCAAAAGTATGCTATGAAATTTGCTTGAAACGAGATTTCTGCTCGGGCCACAAAATGGCCAAAAAAAAAAAAAAATGGCTGCCAAGCTGCGTCCGGGCCAAATCTTTTGCAAATGAATGAGATAATTGGTGGGGATTTTGCTGGATTCAATAATTCATACATTTTTCCATTAAGCCATTCCACACACACACACAAAAAAGTAGGTCTATTGCTGATTTACTGTGAGCGGCAATCCTTAAATCACTGCACGCCTAATGAAATGCGTTTAGAATTTATTATAAACACTAATCGGGGGGATTAAGTATTACTGCTTTTTGAATTTTTGTTAATTTGGGTTTTAATTAAATGGAAGATTTATTTATTTTTGTTTGGAAAATTGAAAAAATTGTGGAGGTTTTCTTAAATTAAGAGCGGGAATTCATTGAATTGTTTATTACTCTTAAAGGTTTTTTAAAGCCACCATTCTTTGTTAACTAGATCTGATTTGTTGTATCATTATAAAATGTTATTGTTTCTAGATTTAATAATAATAATATTTCCTATTTTTATACCCTTTGAAGGGTATTTTAAACTAAAAGAAATCATTTCCGACCCTATAAACCATATATATTCATGATCAGCACAAAAAGTAGAGTCGATCTAGCTGTCTCTGGCAAAATAAAATTTCGAAAATTTTTTTTCAAATTTTTTAAGGGGTTGCATCATAAAAATTTTCCAAAATGATGAAAAAATATTATATTTCAAAATGTTACATTTAATAAGCAGATTTTTTAACCCTACAAAAACTAACCCTAAAAAGCTTTCCGAATTGAAATTAATGCATTTTTGGCTTAGTTATGATCGATTGAAACTGCAAGGGTATAAATTTCTGCTTTCTAAAGTTAACTTTCTTTCTCTTTATTTTTCGAACCATATTTTCACACCCTATTCAATTTACTTTTGTGCTTGCACTTTTTTGAGTGTCCCTCGCTGCTCTTAGTTGCCTTTCTCTTCGGCTTAATGCCAGCTTGTTTTAAGACGAAAGTCGAATGAATTATTAGGTTCCTTCGCTAAGTTTCCGGTTGGAGCGAGCCACCGCTAAACCGCATTCACCGCACTCGCCCCACTTCAATCAGCACAATAATTGCATGCGACAATGGATGCATGCCAAGCGTGGGGAAAAGGCAATCTTTCTAGCGCATTTTCCGTATTTTCCGGGGCCAAAAAGGCCGCGCAACACACACTCATCCATCCCCTCGCTCCGGCACCTTCCGGCTTCAACTTTTATCACAAGCTGCACAAATTTCCCGGGAGCAAAAAACATTGTTCAAGTTGCTAAAAAATAAGCACGTACGCGTTGGAAATGGCAATGCGGCGGAGTTCGGTGTAGGAACGGGGCGTTGGAGAACAGTTAAGTAGGGGCTCCCAGGCAGAGATGCCTTCACGGGGGTCTTTATAGCGCTGAATATGGTTTTTTGAAGTTTTTTTGAAAGCAGTTTCAAATTTTGAATGACTTGGAAAAACTATTTTATGAACAGTACTTTACTTAAACCCAGCAAGTTCTTGCGTTTTATCCGAAAATATTAAGATATTTTCTATCAATAATATTTTTTAACCCCCTAAGCGACCCTTAGGTGCCGCCCCTGATATAAATTCCCCTTCAAAATGCGACGGGGCAGGGGATTCCTGCGGAAGGCGGCACGCGAGTGAAATATGTGAGCATAACGTAAGGTCAGCCAACGTAACGTCGCGCTACATAACGAAACGGAACGGAAGGAAATGGCAAAATGCGGCTGGTCGGGGGGGGGAGAGAGCGAGGGTAAAATATCTGTAAAAACAGCTTTTAGCGGCCAGCAGCAGCATCCATGTGTGCCGCATGTACGTGTAATGGCGTGTGTGTATATAAATGTGAGTGTGTTAGAGGGGGTGTGCCCACCGGCGACGTGCCCTGTAAAGCATTTCCGCTGGCAGCAGGAGGCGACTCTAGATGGGTGGCGGTGGCTGTGATGGTAATGGTGGCTTAAAGTGCCATCGGCTTTGTTTGCATGCCGTTGGCCTAGAAATAACGCATTCGGGGCAAATATATATATTTTTATAAAAAATTCTATTGCTTTATTTTTGTAGTCGACGCTCGCTACAGACAGCCTCCGCTAACCATGAACCGTGTGCACTGAAAAAAAGTGAACCTGATAATTATTTAAGTTTCCATTTAACCAAAAAAAATTCATAAACATTTATTTATCATAGAATACATATATTATCAAGGGAATATATATAAAAAATTCTAAAATAATTATTAAAACAATTAATATTCCTATTAGAAATTAAGTAATTTTCAGTTCATTTTGAAAAAGAACATTTAGAAATTGTATTTCCTATTAAATCCTTTTAAAATTCTCTTTAAAATTCCATATATTTAGTTAAAAATTTTTGAGACCAAGAATGCGGTTCTCCAATTCAATCTTTATTTATTTATTTTAATATTTGAAGTGTAGCCTTTGGTCCCTCCATTTCTGTTGACATTTTGCGCCACGTTTTGCATTTTGAAAATGCTTCGTTTTCAGAGCTTTTCGTGTGCGGAAACGGAAATGTGCTGCTCGTAGCTGCTGACGCGCACTTGAGCGGACCCTCCACTCTCCTCCACTCCATCCTCCGAAACANTTTTTGGCTTAGTTATTTTATTTTTAAGCTTTAAATTTTCTAAACATTATTTTATATATTTAATACTCTTTATCCCAAATATTATAATATCAGTCAGAAACACAGAACAATGTGAAGGAGTCATTTCCGACCCTATAAATCATATATATTCTTGATCAGCATCAACAGCCGAGTCGATCTAGCTATGTCTGGTTGGAAAAAAAAATTTCAAAATTTTTTATAAATTTTTGTCGAATTTTAAATAAATAAAATAGTCAAAAATTAGGGAAAAATTTTGTTTTAAAATAAAATAAAATAGAGTATGCAGCCTTATTAGCCTTATAAAAACTAACTCAGAACAGTTTTCCGAATTCAAATTAATGTATTT
>VNJU01008043.1:8811-23667 GCA_008042675.1 Drosophila seguyi
GCCAGCGTGCGGGTCGGAGGGACCTCGATACAGTCACAGCGGGCAATAAAGTACCTTGGAGTCCTCATCGACACGCGACTGTCCTTCAAGGAGCATTTGAAGTACGTCCACAAAAAGGCCAGCGGGACTGCAGGCGCGCTCTCAAGGATGCCGCCGAACACGAGGGGTCCGAAGCAGGTATCAAGGAGACTGCTAACCTCGGTGGTTACCTCGCAGATCCTGTACGCGGCGCCTGTGTGGTCGAAGGCCACGAAGGTGAAGAGCTATATGCGAGGGGTGGAGGCAGCATACAGGCTGTGTGCCATCAGGACAGCGTGCGCGTTCCGGACCATCTCCGAAGATGCGGCGCTGGTCATCGCCGGCCAAGTTCCGCCTCACCGAGCTTGTACGCGAAAGGAGCGAGATCTTCTCGACCTCGCAGGACAGGGCAGCAGCGCAGCAGCGATCCAGAGCTGAGCTCAAGGCTGACGCCAGTCCAGATGGGACTCCTCTTCTAAGGGCCGATGGACTCACTCCCTCATCCCGGACCTGAAGCAATGGATACAGAGGCCGCACGGGCAGGTGGATTTCTACCTCACCCAGCGCTAAGCGGACACGGCTGCTACCGCAGCTACCTGAAGCGCTTCGGGCATGAGGCTGAGGACTGGTGCCCAGAGTGCGGGTCGGGCATCGTGGAAGACGCACAACACGTCCTCTTCGAGTGCCGCAGGTTCGGCTTTGAAAGGCAGGAGCTGGAGGCAGCAGCAGGGTGCACTCTCAGCACAGCCACACAGGTGCCGACAATGCTAAGGGATCAGGGTCTGTGGGATGCGGTAACCACCTTTGCCGCGCACGTCTTGAAGATGCTCAGGACCCTGGAGAGAGGACGGAAGGAGCAGGCGGAGTAGGGGCATACGCGCACGCGAAGCAATGCCAGGCGGCGGTACCGCACGGCGTGGAACCCTTAGTCCTTAGTCCTTAATCTATTCGTTTGTCCTATCATAGTTGTTTTTTATGTTATATGTTAATTATATGTAGTATAAGGCCCTAGCACATAGAGATAATAAAGATTGAATACAAAAAAAAAACCAGTCGTTGCAGTTTAGTGAGTGCAGCTGCAGCTGTCCTCTGGGTAGATTTCACCATCAAGCAAGCGATGCATAGGTTAAGATCGTTTTTACCACGGTGTTAAAAGACCAGTAGATCATTTTGGGACTTAGGCCCCATGTTCTACCGAAAAGCTTGTTGCAAGCAAAGTGTGCTCGAGTGGCTTTATTTATGGTCTTTTCTAGGTGTGCATTCCAGTTGAGCTTGGAGTCGAGTGTGACTCCCAAGTAGTTACCCTCAACCGAAAAGTCAATAATGGACCCATTTAGGAATGGTCTTATTAGGGAAAGAGACCTTTTCCTTGTAAATGGGACTAAAACTGTTTTTGACGGGTTTTCGGACAGTCCTTTATCCTGACAGCATCTTTTGGCTATATTAAGTGCTATCTGCATCCGGTCTGAGATGATGATATCTGCCCGCAGTGTTGACCCCATGTAGCCCGTTTTAACCTTCTCAGCTCTTTATTATGGAGCGTTAAAGCTGAGTTGTAGGAGTCCCATGTGGTCCTCTCACGCTTCGCTTTATTGAGAAGCCTTTGCGCAGTCTTTTTGAGATATTCAAGGTTTTTGTTTCACCAGGGAACAGCCCTTCTGAACTTGCGAACCTTTTGTTCGCAGCTGGCGTGATATGCTGATTCAAAATTTGTGTGAAGCACAGTAGCTTCACGCTCTTACTCGGCTATGGATATTATCAGACGGGTCGACCAGTCACTGGATTGCTCAAGTTCAAAACAGAAAAGATCCCAGTTCGTCTTTCTCGGATTTTTAGTAGCTAGGCTACATTGTGAGGCGCATCCTATGTCAAATCTAATGTGTTGGTGACCTGACATAGTGGTCTTACTCGCAACCCTGCCAGTTTTAGACAACAGACAACGTGTTCATACTACAGAGAGTTAGATCAAGGACTTCCTTTCTAATCGCATTGATAAATGTAGGTTCGCTGCCCTGATTTAGTACACCTACGTTATTACTAATAATGTATTCAAAAAGGCACTCACCTCTTTTGTTGATGTTACTGCTCCCCCAGACCGTTAGATTCGCATTGGCATCGCAGGCGATTATCCATCTGAGCCGGTTTCTCTGGCAGTGCTCTATCAGGGCACAGGTAGGCGCTGTAGGCACGTCCTTTGAGCAGGCTGGGCATCTGTGGTGCCCTGTGGTGTTGCAGACGTATCCGGAGTGGGGGTCTTGGAGCAGGTGGGCTTCTCCGCTACGAGAGCAGCGGCGACTGCCTGTTCCTTGGACTGCGTGCCGGTCTTTGGCCTAAGCGTGGCACGGCTACGGGAAATTGAGCTGGTGGCCAAGCGATTTCAGCCGGTTTGCTACTGGGTCCAGAGCAATTGTCAGAATTGCCGTGTTCTGCCTAATTTCGCGTTGGAAGAAACGCCAGTCTCCCACGCGCAAGCCGCTGTTTTGGTCTTCTATGAAATTTAGAGCCTCAGTCGTTTCATGTCCGGGCTTGGCACGTGGAACCTCTGCCCCAGGAACTATCTTGATGCGAGTGGCCTTCCACAGCCGGAGCTCTGGCACCTCTGTACTTAGCCACTCGGCTGTCTCCGCTTTCCCGCATGTAATCGTCATCCAAACCGGTCGGAAGGTGCAGACGGAGACAGACAGAGTGGGTTCGATGTTGGTCGATTTGGGGCTGCTAGAGCACCCTGTTTTGTTATTGTTTATTATGGTTTCAATATATTGGTCCCACGAGTAATGAGGAAGGGAGTATCCCCCGGAGCAGAGACTCATACCCCGGATCGGGCGCTTGTACGACCGGAGGTGCCAGGAATCCAGAAGCCACCGTTAAAAGACACACTAACGTAGTGCCATTCATCACGGGGGCACGGTAACACCGGTGATTACGGGTTTTATTCGAGTTGTCCTCTCTAGATCCGTCATATTTAGTCTAGAACAGGAGCACCTCGATCAGGATGTGGTTCTTCAACACGTATGGTCGGTCTTTGGTAGTAGGCATGTGACTGCCAACTCTCACTGGCTGAGTCAGATCGGCTCGGCGACATGCGCGCTCGCTTCCTTAAGAGAGCTTTAGCCCCCTGAAACTCACCACTTCATACTGTGTTGTCCTGGTCGATCGACCTTTTCGGTATGCATGTTGGTCATCCGAAATGTGATATCTCTAGCCTTCCATCGTCTTGAGGATTAAGGATGTAAGGGAATGACCCCTCCTGCCAGGCTTTCGTTTTCCTCCACGGTGAGTTAGGTTCATGCTTTCTTCATAGATGGGTTTAAGCCACTTGCTGATGGTTTCCTTTGCTGCCTGTAGCATTGCCGGAATAATACCAGGCTCAGGCTTTTATATTTGTCGAAGGAGTATATCGCCCATTGTATTCTTTCAATTGTGATAATGTGTCCAATTGACGTATGTGTCTGTTCGGTTCTTAGTCTCCCGGGGTCCGAGTTTACACGCAGATTCCCTGGGAAGTGCGTGCCTACCATTACCTCTAGGAATTCCTCGACTGATCTTGTTTACGCACGTTTAAGTACGTGCTTAAAAATATAGAAAGGGAATTCGAGGAAGTGACTAATGGCGTGCTGCCAGATTGTTTGCTTGCATGCGTACTAAGTGGGTTAGTATTCATTTTTTTAGTTCAGGAAGGCTATCTACGTTTGAAATCATTATGTACAAATCGTTATAATTTGCACATAAGACTTTAAAGGGTTCATGCAATTCAATGGACGTTCTACAGTGGCGCAACACTAAAGGAATATAGGACCTAGTATTTTTACTCGGTACGTGAAAGTTTAGCTAACCAATCAATTCAGCACGTTCCACGTCACCGTGTATAAGGTTATAAATAAAGGTAATGGTTCTACGGCTTGATAAAGATGGTAAATTAATAAGGAGGAGTCTACTAGAATAGGAGGGTAACCTCTGGTTTGCATCCCAGTTTAAGCCGCGTAAAGCGAAAAGTAAAAAGTTCTTTTGAACCGACGCAATGCGTTTACTGTAGACCCTAACTGAGGGCTCCAAACGCAAGATCCATATTCTAAGATAGGAGGAACTAATGAAATATATAGAGATTTTGTAACGTACGCGTCATTGAATTCTTTCGACCAACGTTTAATAAATCCAAGCACACCTCTGGCTTTATTCACCATGCATGAAATATGATCAATAAAGTTAAGTTTAGGATCCAGACGGACACCCACATCATCAACTAAAGCGATTATTTCCAAGGAGCAGCAGTTTACCGTGTAAGTCGCAAGCTTAGGAGCGACACGAGAGAATGTCATAAGCTTGCATTTAGAGCCGTTTAAATTTAATAAGTTTATACTGCACCATTTTTGAAAATGTTTAAGATCGGTCTGTAAATCAGACTGGCAAGACGCGTCCGTATATTGCACACAAAGTTTGACGTCGTCCGCGCACATAAGTACTCTGGAGTTAGTCAGGACATTGGGCAGGTCGTTAATAAATAATGTAAACAGCGGGGACCCAAATGGCTTCCTTGCGGGACGCCAGAAGTAGCCCTGAGAACATTAGATAAGGTGTTTTTAAATAGGACCTTTTGCGTCCTGCCATTCAGATAACTTGAGATCCAACTAAGATCAACCGGAAATCCCATTAGATCGAGTTTCTGAACAATTAGAAAATGGTTGACAGAATCGAATGCTTTACTGAAATCAGTATAGATTACGTCTGTCTGAAAGTTTTTATGGAAGCCTCTATTATGAAGGAAGTGAGCTCCAGAAGATTTGTAGTCGTTGATCTTCGCTTTATAAATCCATGTTGGCATGGAGAAATAATTGATCTACACAGGTGCTGCAAGTGAGGAGTAATGATTTTTTCGAAAAGTTTTGCGATGGCCGACAACTTAGAGATCCCTCTATAGTTATTGGCATCTGATTTGCTACCTTTTTTGTGGAGAGGAATAACAAATGATTCCTTCCAAATAAGGGGAAAGTGGGAGGTCTCTAAGGACAAGGTAAACAATTTTAGAAGGGGATTGCACAGGGCGTCGGCACAATACCTAAGGACACAGCCAGGTATTCCGTCGGGACCAGGCGAATAAACAGGCTTTACACGGTGAAGATCTGAAAGGATAGAGCTTTCGTTCAAATTAGGACTGAAAATAAGGGTCGACTTGGGCATGATGTAAGAATAAGGCCGATTTGAAAATTTGAATTTCTCCACCTTTATTTTGTTACTTTTGGCTCCAGTTTTGCCTTGGATAAAGGCAATTACATCTTCCGATGTCTAAGAAGAATATTTTTCGTAGGTGGAACAGGTATAAGAGCTTTTGACGATACAGACTGATTGTCTGCATTGCCAGTATGGGCCGGTAGTCCGGGCCTGACACCCTGGGCAGGTAAATTAATGGGGCTCTGAGGGGTCAATATTTGGGACCCCCAGGGGACACTACGGAAATCAACGGGGGCGCGGTCCCTGCAGCGGCACATTCGGAAGCCGAATCTTTTTTGTTACTCGATCTCAGAACTCTTGGAATCGGTTCTGAGGTCGAGGGCTGCGTCGCTGGAGGCTGCCGTTGAGTGTCGACCGCTGGAGGTTGGGATCCTCCTAGACGCTGCAGACCAGTAGCGGATTTGTTGCTCCTAGGAGACTCGTTTAATGGCCTTAGGCTATTAAATTGAATGTCTAGCGCCAAAAACATATTTTGAGTTTTACGAAAACTCAATAATACATCTTTAAAACCATTTTTTTGGTTTGACGCATAAAACAGATCATCTCCCTTTCAACATCGCGACAGGCCTCACAACAGTGTTGCAGACCGATGTTTCTTCTTACATCGTCTACCGTCCGAGCCCCACCACCAATTCACTTGGAATGCCCAATGTTGTCGCACAGCCAGCAGCCGATTGTAAGATCAGCAGAGGTAATAGCCTTTTTACAGGTTTTAACGAAACGGACATTGTTTGGACTTACCACTGTATCTTTGCAGGAAAGATAAGAGTGCAGCTGCACCGAAAAAACGGGAGAGTGAGAGAGCGGGTGAGCGGGTGAGCGGGTGAGCGTGGAGGCAAGCTTTTTGTTTAGCTGTCGCGACGGCTCAAGCTAAACAGAGAAGGCACAAAGAGGAATGCAAAAAATGCAAAGGCAAACTCTAGCAGCACAACTAAAATGTGAAATTAATAATAATTAAATACACAGAACAGAATAGCTGCATGTACACGAAGTGAACGGGATCTTTATTAATCACAAAATCAAAGATTAAAATAAAACACCGGTTGTTTTTATAAAAAAATTACACAAAACGAGAGCGCAAGAAAAAAACACGTCCGTTCACTTGGAAGAGAGAAAGCTTTCTACTTTCTAATCAAGGGCCTCTGTTGAGGATTGTACCTTTTTCCTCCTGTTGGATATCCTTGAATTTGCTCCAGTTTGTCTTGCATTGATTGCGTCTCATAATATATGTACCTGTGATCTGAAAAATAATGTTCCAAGGAAACATTCCAGTTCTCGACCGTATAATGGCTGTGTCCTACGATAAAGATGAGATCTAGCACCTCCTCCCAGCCTTAAAAGACGTCCGTTGTCGGAAATACGATCAATGAATGACTCACCTCTATCATTTGCTCCTGAACCTCACCAGAGCGTGTGTCTCTCGTTCGCGTCGCACCCGATCACCAGGGTTGTCTTCGTGTCTTCTGCCCGTTGCATCAGCTTGACCACCAGTGTTCCAGTCTAATCTGCTGTCACAAATCTGACAACGGGTAGATCCGATGAGCTAAGATTAGAACGGAGAATATATTTAAAGTGATTCTTTAATACTACACATGCTCTCGGCCTACCTATCGACTTAGTGTATAGTAGAGTATATCTAGTAGGGATGGACGATACTTCGAAAAGTATCGATCCTTGGTATCGGTATCGTATCAATGAATGTCCGATATCATTATCGAAATATCGGAGATAAAGTATCGATTGTATCGAATCTTTTCACAAAATAGGTGCCGATACTAGAAAAGATAAAGCATTTTAAAACCATTTTCTCTTCATCTTTATTTTACATAAACCACAACTCAGAATCTAAGCTGGCCAGAAATAATCTCTGTTGCAAATGCTCAGGGCTCAAGCGAGAGCACTGGTAACTCATTATTCTCCCAGCTAAAGAGAACATGTACAAACATGTACGAAAATAGCTGCAAGTACATGTACTGCAGTCACTTTGCTATAAATATTTAGAGTAACAAACTCACTTTGGGTTCTTCGGGATCATCCAAATCAACTGATTGATATGTCGATTCAGTCGGGTTATTTTTGGGCAAGTTCAATACTGACTTTTCCTTCGTACGAAGATTTTTACTTTCGTTTTGTATTTTGTGGTGAAGCTTGAGATGTTTCCAGAAATTGGAAGTATTTACAGAGTTGGTCACAATCATTAAACACAAATTACATTGCGCTTTTTGGCCAGTTATCGTGAAGTACGACCTTGCTCCTTTCACTGGCGCCATTCCTGCACTTAAACTTATTGGCGCACTACGACTGTGAACAACGCGCGTACATGTAATGTCCCATATAGGTATACTAAACGATACCTAAGTATCAAGAGAGAATATATCGATACCATAGCGATACCAGATATTAGAATATCGACACCAAAATGTCGATACTTTAGACCCTAGTATCGATACTTTGAAGTATCGATACAGTATCGCCCATCCCTAATATCTAGGTAGGTCAGACAAGAAAATTGCCTGTTCCTGTTCCATGGTTCTCGAAGTAGCGCAATTTCGATACCCTTCCCCCTCAGAAGGATTGACAAGTTATCTGAAGCGTGCGAGCTACGCTTCAAGTTAATTTGAACTACTGTCTGCATTGTTGTTCGTCGGCGTTAAGTTAGGCCACTTGTTGTCTATGATCATGTCATCCTATAACTTCAATCATTGTTAAGCTAGGGTATTGAGAAATTTTTCTGCTTTGCAGCGGAAAAAATTTTATTCTTATCAGGGTTCCTGCGGTTTCCACTTGTTGTTCGGCATTTTTGGAGGTTAATACTTTGTTGATAATACTTTGTTGTTGGTAATACTTTGTTGACAACTGGCTTAATATGAAACAAGACACGTTCACCCTTTTGATTTCGTTGGTATTAATTGCCTCTAAGCGGCTGCTTTGGACAGCTCCCCGTATCATTTCAAGGAACTCGGAGGATTGAATATGACTTATATTAATCAAGAGTGGATCGGTGTTCCGTTCTGGGAGGAACATGGTGGAACCCAGTATCCATACCCATGTACTTCTTCGGTGACCCTTCGAGTCAACCCCAAATAAAGTTGGAAACTGAAATCCAAAGACATTCAACATGGTCTTTAACAGCTGCCAGGAACACTCCGCCGTCGGTTTTTTTAGTTTAATTCCCGTTTCAGGTCTCTTTAATGTACCAAATTATTTAATTATGTTTCATTAAATTTCATTTCATTCAATTTTTTATTCTTTCTCGCTCTTGTAATGCCTTAAACTTAACATTTTCGTGTATCGACTCCGTGTCGCCCTTTTAAACGGCTCTCTCGAACAGGTTTTTTAAACTATTCGCCTGTGGCTCTTTCTCACTGCTTCGAAACTTTTCCATACTGTACTTAAGAAGACTTTTGCCGTTACCAGGCAAGCAGAGTCATCAATATTTCTTTATCGATTTTATTAAATAATAGGAAAGGCAGGTAAATTCGGCATGCCGAAGTTTAAATACTCTTGCAGTACGTAGAAGAAGAAGAAGAAAAATATTCTGACCTTTTTCGCTTTCTCGGGTACTGACATAAAACAAATGTTGCCATCAAAGAATGTTGCTGGCGAAAAAATCTTGCGAGCAACAAAGCCAAACAGATATATATCTTCCTATGGCAGCTAAATTATATAGTGGTCTGATTTTGATAAAATTAAAACCGAAATTCTGAAATACTACAAAATAGCCATGTCTCTAAATTTATGAAAATATGTTGAAAATTACCCAAGTTAAATTTTTTCCTAAAAATTGTCCGACATGTCCTGTGTGGCAGCTATATGATATAGTTGTCCGATTTTTATAAAATTAAAACTGAAAATCTGCAATAATACAATATGGCCGAATTTTAAATTTTATGAAAATATCTTAAAAATTGACTAAGTTATACATTAAAATTTACCGATCGTTCCTATGGCAGCTATATGATATAGTCGTCCGATCCGGCCGGTTCCGACTTATAAAGTAGTGAGAGCATAAGAAGACTATCTGCAAAGTTTCAATCAGGTAGCTTCAAAACTGAAGGACTAGTTTGTGTGAAAACGAACGGACGGACGGACAGACGGACGGACGGACAGACGGACAGACGACAGACGGACATGGCTAGATCGACTCGGCTGTTGATGCTGATCAAGAATATATATACTTTATAGGGTCGGAAATGTCACCTTCATGCGTTGCAAACTTCTGAATAAAATTATAATATCCTGCAAGGGTATAAAAACGATCACACCGGTTCTATTATTTAGAAATGCTTACTTTAAACCCAAACTATCATATCATAACTATTATATCTAAGTAACAAGATTATATGATTTGTAAGGGCTAATTTTCAAGCAAGCTAAAGGGTTCATGCAATTGAAAGGACATTCAACAGTGGCGCAACACTAAGGGAATATAGGATCTATTATTTCTACTCGGCACGTAAAAGTTAAGCAGACCCACCAAGTCAGCACATTGAGACAAAAATGGTAAGTTAATAAGGAGGAGTTTACTAGAATATGAGGGTAACCTCTGGTTTGCAACGCAGTATAAGCCGCGTAAACCGAAAAGTAAAAAGTTGTTTTGAACCGACTCGATGCGTTTACTGTGGACCCCATACTGAGGGCTCCAAACGCAAGATCCATATTTTAAGATAGGACGAACCAAAGAAATATATAGAGATTTTGTAACGTACGGGTCATTGAATTCTTTCGACCAACGTTTAATGAATCCAAGCACACCTCTGGCTTTATTCACCATGAATGAAATATGATCAATATTGTTAAGTTAAGGATCCAGGCGGACACCCAAATCATCATCTAAAGAGATTCTTTCCAAGCTTGGGAGCGACACGAAAGAATGTCATAAGCTTGCATTTAGAGGCGTTTAAGTTTAACAAGTTTATACTGCACCATTTTTGAAAATGATTAAGATCGGTTTGTAAATCAGACTGACAAGACCCGTTCGTATATTGCACGTCGTCCGCGTACATAAGTACTCTATAGTTAGTCAGAACATTGGTCAGGTCGTTAATTAATAATGTAAACAGCAGGGGACCCAAATGGCTTCCTTGCGGGACGCCAGAAGTAACCCCGAGAACATTTCATAAGGTATTTTTAAATAGGACCTTTTGCGTTCTGCCATTCAGATAACTTAAAGTACATCTCTCTTTCAACCTCGCAAAAGGCCTTACAGCAGTAACGCAGACCGATGTTTGTTCTTACATCGTCCACCGTTCGAGCCCCAACTCCAATGAACTATATATTATATATAAGTTAACTGCGTTAACCGGACCGATCGTCCGCTCTCAAGCACCGGTCAAATCGCTGACCAAGCATTTGACCGGAAGCTCTTGCATAGCCGGCAAAAGCTCTGCACATTGGCAGAGGCCGCTATGAAGCTTTTATATGTTAGCCTTTAAGTTCAGTTTGATTTTGATTACAATAAAGAGCTCTTGCTTGCTCCCAAACGAACTCCAGCCAACGCTGTCTTTATTATATTGGTTATCTAGCCTCAAGGGCAGGTAATAACGGAGAGAGTTCTCCCATCATAAACTGATTATAATCAGGATCGACGCTGAGCAACGGCCAGCACATCACCCCCATCCCCTCAGACTGCGGCGAGGGATAATTTAGGCCAAAACATAATAACTGGCGCTCAACTACCGGAAACAACCCACGAAACTACACACAAATTATGTAAGTGGGATACTTGACCCAAACTCCATACTGCATTATCTAAACATTAAAATATTTTTTGCGGTTCAATAAAATAAAACAAAATTTACACTGCATTCCCATACAATAAAAAATATATGTATTGTGCGAATTACATTTGCGTGCTAATATTACAACATTTAAATATTCCAGCCGCTGCGCTAAAGAAGTATTTAATATTGATTGACCTGGTGATTTTTATTTCATTGTGTGCATTTTATTCCGCTCTCGTGTATTACTTGAGTACTGCCGCAAATATTAATTGACTTTGCGGGTGGTTACATTCTGTTGTGTGCATTTAATTCCACTTTTGCATATGTCCGGACACTATCGTTTCACTTGAACTTGAACTCGCTGCTCCGCAGCCGTCTCGGGCTTTCTTATCGTTGCCCCGCTCCACTTTGTCACCCGATACAGCAGCTCATGCATTGCTGTGGCAATTCTTTTGTCTTTCATATATCTCTTTGCCTTTGCTGTTACGTTTTTTTTTGTCATTTATATATTTGTTTGGCTCAGCGGATGCCCGTTCCCCGCGAGCCCCTTACCTTGTCGTTGCTGGTCGAAGCAACGGCTCCGCTCAACGAGCCCTCGGCCAATGTTATTAGAACGCCGACTCAGCCCCCGCGTCCCCTCGCCGTACTAGTGTACCCAATGGGCAAAACGGCTTGAGTGTTTATTTACTCATTTCCTCATGAGCAAGTCATTCCGACAATATAGGGATTCGAAACAATACGCCAGCGACTCAGAGTCAGAAGGCGAAGGGGCGACAACAAATTCTGCACTGAGAAGTGCTTATGTTAATACACCCACAACCAAAAAAATGTCTTTCGACGCGGAACAAATAAGAACCGTCATTCTGGCGCTGCAAGAACAAGCTGCAGAAAGCCGTCGCAGAGAAGCGGAACTACGCCAAACTATCGAAGAGCTGTCCAACCGAGTCGCGGCGGTGCAAGTTAACCCCGCCCAGGTAACAGCGCCTCCGATCAAAGTTTACCAACCGGTAGATATCACCGGACAAGTCCGTTGCGATGAAACATTAGACGCCGTGAAATGGGGACACAGGAAACATACGTCTTACTATATGTTCAAAGACTATGTGAATAGTTCGCGACACTATCAGGCTGTAGTTATCATCAGAAGCAAAATTAAAGTCCCTGCTGACGCTGTCCTGTCATCCTTCGGAACGGTACTAAATTTCGATGCGATTATAAATCGCCTCGATTTTACGTACAGCGACAAACGCCCGATACACGTTATTGAGCAGGAGCTAGGCACCCTCAGACAGGGAAACCTAACGCTCCTTCAATATTATGACGAGGTCGAGAAAAAACTCACCTTGCTCACCAATAAGGCAACCATGTCCTATGAAGCATCGGCAGCAATGGTGCTGTGCGAAAAGTTCCGGGACGATGCTTAGCGAGTTTTCGTCTCGGGACTCAGGCGCAACCTCACGGACGTTTTGTTCGCGGCAAAGCCGAAGGACATGCCGTCAGCGCTCGCCCTGGCACAGGAGGTGGAATCCAATCACGAGCGGTACACCTTAGCAACTTCGTTTGCAAGAAGCCAAGAAGATAGGGACCGTAACCAATATCCCAAAGTGCAGGAGCGCCAGCAGGGCCCTCCACAAGCCAACTCACAGGGAAGTGCCGGGAAGAATCCGCAATTTACTAAGCAGCACAGAGCACAAGTGCACTCTGCTCCGCGTAGTGACCGGATTGCTCGAGGGAGTACACCGGAACCTATGGACGTCGACCCGTCGTTGTCCAAAATGCAACCATCTCACGCCCCGGCTTACCCCAAATCGAAGCCGGCAGCGTCTGGCCGCTCGATCCCGCCTAAGAGGCATGGGCCCATAGAGGCCCAGGCCTCAGATAACTCGAACACGACTTACGCCACCGCAGCCTCCAGCGCAGCGAATAAAGTCGACGATGATTCAATTATAGAGTATGACTCTGATGCAATTAATCTTTTAGGGGAAAATCCCTGCACAATGATATTGGGGAATCTCGGAAAGGCCAAATACTTCACGACACTCGATCTGAAGTCTGGCTACCACCAAATCACGCTCGCTGAACGCGACCGTGAGAAGACATCTGTAGTGTATCTACCCTTCGTATATATACAGTAAATACATTGTGACACTTTGTCATAATAAATAATAAGCATAAACTACACAAAAAGACCACTAACCATTACACAAGCACTCCAGCTCTTGAAATACGATCTAACGCTTATACATAAGCCGATCGCGGAGCGTTAGAATGCTGAGCATGCACTTTGCAGCTCAAGTGGTCAAGCTATGCATAACATATACATGCCTTCTGCATACATATGCATATGTATATATACCTTTAAGAATACATAGTCTTAAGTCTACCATGTGCGGGTTAGCTGCGCCCAAAGACAGCATGATATATTCATTCAAATAAAAGTACTCAAACTGAGCAGACGCTCTGAAATCACAAATTTATAATGTTACATGGCGACCGTGACTTGGTCTCGAGTCCTGCTGTCAACCTTTTTTTTTTTTTTTTTTTATTAAAAACAAAGTATAAATATCATATAAACAAAATTACAAAAAAAAAGTAAAGGAGAAGAAAGGGTAGAAGGAAAGGTGAAGAGTCCGCTCCCGCGGGACTGCCGCAAAGCTATACTTCGCGGGGCGGGTGGCGGTCAGTTGCCGCTCATCTGTCTCCTGCCGTGCATCGGATCTGCTCCCTGCGTCTCAGCTCTCTCATTACGGATGCCGCCATTGCGGCAACCGCCTCCCACTTGGGGGTGGCCTCCAGCATACAGCCGACTAGGTTGTCGGGTGTAGGGCGGTCGTTTAAGGCCTCTTCAAGCGCAGCTCGTTCTGCCGAAAACAGGGGGCACGTGAAGAAGGCATGTTCCGCGTCCTAAATAGCTTCGCTGCCGCAGTAGTCGCAGTATGGATCGTCCTCGTGCCTGAACCTATGCAGGTACGCCTTGAAACATCCGTGTCCGGTTATGATCTGCGTGATAGTCCAACTACCCGTGTCGTCTCTGCAGCCAGGGAACCAATTCAGGGATGAGCTTGTGGGTCCATCGCCCTGTGCTCGCGTTGGCCCATCGCTGTTGCCACAGAGCAATGGTGCTGCTTCGCTGGATTCTGCTGCCCGAGTTCCCGGTCCTGCGCTCCTCTGCCAGCAGGTCTACTGGGATTGCTCCCGAAACCACCAAAGCAGCTTCATCGGACACCGCACTGTGGGCCGGATTGCCAAATAAGCGGCATAAAATCGAAAATTGTATATATCGAGCTAAAACTTAGCATATTTTAAGAATACACCACTATAAATGTTTAAGGAATGTTTTTAGTACGTTTGGCCACGCCTACCTTAACTGCCCATGGAAGACAACATAACGTATACGTGATCTGAAGTTAGATTTCGTTTTTTATACTTATATTTTTTATTTTCTTACATATTATACTGATTTTTATTATTTATAATAAACATGGATTTAATTTTTGCTTAAATAGGAATAAAAGGATATACATTAAGATTTTATGCTTACATATGTATACTTAGTGTTAAAACATTGTGCTTTGGCAAAGACAAAAAAATTAGATTGCAATTAAATGTATTTATTCAATCGTTCTCTACAGCTAATTCAAATGAAAATGGATTTATTTCATTTGAATCCGAGTCTTCCGAGTCATCTGAAATATCATTAAAACTGCTGTTGTTAGGAAAAGATGTTGTAGTACTAGGAATATCATTTTGGGGTGCTGCGAAGAGTTCAATTACGTCTTGCGGAAGGGTTTTTTTTTTATGTTGAGCTGCCCTTTTTTTAATAGAAATACTTGAGATAACGGGATCTGAAGAGTCCATAGATCTGTGAAACACATCCATCATATTATTT
>VNJU01008044.1:0-14310 GCA_008042675.1 Drosophila seguyi
GGTTGGTAACAAACCAAAGATCAACCGTACCAACACAAGCAATAACCAAACTAGGATTTCCAATGATAACCGATTCGCCATCTTAGCTGAGGAGGAGAACAACCGAGCAGAATTGGGGCAGGTGACCCAAAAGAAACCAAAGCCCCCACCTATATACGTAAGGGAAAAAAGCTCAAACGCCCTGGTCAACAAAATTGTTGCGCTGGTCGGGGAAGCAAATTTCCATGTTGTTCCGCTTATAAAAGGGAACATACACGAGACCAAAATCCAAACGAAGTCGGAAGAACACTTTAGAGCCGTGTCTAACTACTTGGTGGAATCAAAAAAGAACTTCTACACATACCAACTAAAAAGCAGCAAGGGACTGCAAGTACTACTTAAAGGAATTGAACCTGACGTCGCCGCCTCCGAGATTCAAGAAGCACTTAAAGCCAAGGGCTTCTGTGCAAAAAATGTTAGCAATATAATCAACAGAAACAAAACACCGCAACCACTATTTAAGGTCGAGCTTGAACCGGACAGCAAAGCCCTAAAGAAAAATGAGGTGTACCAGATCTACAAGCTGCAGCTGCTACTGCATCGAAGGATCACCGTGGAAGAACCACACAAATGCAGTGGCCCTGTTCAATGCACAAACTGCCAGGAGTTTGGACACACTAGACGTACTGTACACTTCGGACAGTCTGCGTAGTCTGCGGAGACTTCCACAAGTCCCTTAAATGCCCCGAGAGCAAAGAAGACCCCCAAAGGTAAAAATTTTGCAACTGTGAAGGAAACCATACGGCAAACTAAAGAGGCTGTGCGGTCTAAAAGGAGCTGAAGGGTCGCATGAGACAAGCGTCAGCTACGCGTCAACAAAATACACAAAATGTGTATTATAAATCCAAAAGTACGCCAAACGTATTTTTCGCCAAGGCAGCCAGATCATCATTCGGTCCGCTAAATACCACCAAGGGCATCTTTTACGCCGAAGCCCAGGTATGAAAAACCCTCTCCAGCCACACCCAGAACACGCTCAGCAGACACCAGGGCAGCCGCAAAGTAATTTGGAAACCGTAATGCTTACTATGCAACAAAGTATGATGGAACTTATGTCATTCATGAAAACAACTATGCAAACCCTTGTTCAGAACCAGAATATGGTGATTCAGTTGCTTGTTGCACAACAGTCCGAATAATTAATGTCGAACCTTCGTATATCCATATGAAATGCCAACGGCATTCCAAGGCATAGACTTGAAATAACTCAATTCCCAAATATTAATCAGATCGACGCCATGCTGTTTGTTAAAACGCACCTCACAGGGAGATATAACTTCCATATAGGAGGGTATACCATCTACCGCACAGATCATCCGGATGGCAAAGCCCACGGCGGAACTGTCATCCTAATCAGTGAACGCATCAAACACCACTTTCACCAAAGGTTTGCAACAAATCACTTGCAAGCCACAACCATAAAAGTGCAGTCGGGAACAAGTAACCTTTGCATTGCCGCTGTCTACTGCCCACCTCGCTTTACTATCTCTGAAGGTCAATTCATGGATTTTTACAACACACTGGGGGATCGCTTCATTGCTGCAGGAGACTACAACGCCAAACACACGCACTGGGGATCACGCCTCGTGAGCAATAAATTGGACTACGTTTCTCCTGGTACCCCCACATATTGTCCCGCAGACCCCAGAAAGATCCCAGATCTAATCGATTTCGCGGTGACAAGAATATCCCACGCGATCTAATAAGCGCCATGGCCTTACCGGATCTCTCATCTGACCACTCGCCTTTGTTAATAACCCTTCTTTAAAGCCCAGATATTTCAGACCACCCCTACAGGCTGACGTCGCACGACACTAACTGAACATACAGAAAGTATGTGAGTTCCCACATTGAGCTAACTCCTCAACAAAACTTTGAAGAGGACATCGACAGCTCTACCGCCGCTCTTGAAGAGGTACTCGTCGCAGCAGCCAAGATCTCAACACCAAAACGGAAGGATGTGGAAATTAAAAAGCTCAAAACCAGCCTGCAAATTGAACAGCTGGTTCTGGAAAAAAGGCGTCTGCGTCGGGCGTGGCAAACCAGCAGATCACCATGCTCAAAGCAACGCCTTAATGAAGCCACCCGCAAACTAAACAGGGCCCTGAAGCAAGACGCTGAAAGTGCACGACTAAAATATATTGAAAAACTCTCGCCAACTAGTACAAAGCATCCCTTGTGGAAGGCTCACCCAAACCTAAGCTCTCCGATTGAAATCGTCACCCCGATAAGAAATTCTTTTGGTTGCTGGGCCCGCAGCGACAGAGACAGAGCCGAAACATTTGCCTTACATCTTAGGGGCGTCTTCCAGCCGAACCCCTCTGCAAATAATTTTGTCCTTCCGTAAATCGACACCGAAACGGAATTTACGCCAACATCATTTCCGCCGTACGAGATCACAAAAGTCATTAGAGAGCTTAAACCGAAAAAAGCTCCGGGCGATGACCACATAACTACTATCGGTCACAAAGCACATCGTCTCCCGCTATTTATATTTTTGCTTTAAGAATATAACATTAATTTCAATAAAAACTCTCACTCACAACAAAAACGCTGAGTAAAGCAAGGCCTAATAAAACGTACAAACGCGAGACGAGTGCAATAATATATAAACAATTTTTTTCTAGCAGCCGCCAATTTGCCAAACAAACAAAGCTTCACATACACTATTTAACCTTCACCAGCGACTATTACGGCACCGCCAACGCACTCAAAACTAACAAATCACGCAAACAAAAACACTCAAATACATCACCGCATCCCACGATGCAGTTGTGCCTGCTCCAGCCGTGATACCAGCAAAGAAGCGGCCTTGAGAGAACACCAATGGGGATATAAAAACCGGCGTATCCACCAGGAATGATAACCCGGCAGCCAAGCTGACCGAGCTGATCAACCAGCTGACTACATCACTGCTGAAGAACTCACTATGACGGCCCTCCAGGAACGAGTCAACACCATGGCCGGCGAGATCCGGGACCTACTTTTTCGGGTTCAGCAGCTGGAAAACAAGGTTGGTGAAACAAAGTTGCTTAAAACACAGGTTGGGCAACTAGAGTCCCAAGTTTCAACTCAAGCAAATGCAAATGTTGCTTGCGATCTGCGAATGCACGGCATACCTGCAGTAGAAGGCGAAAATCTCCGCATGCTCTTGAACACCCTCTGTTTTGCACTCGAGCTTACTTCGGCACCGAGGGTCAAGGATATTTTTAGGGTCAAGCCACGACACAACACTGTGGTTGGCCCAATAATAATAATAAAATTCGACCGCGTTCAAAATCGAGCAGCAGGTGACCATCGTCGCAAGTCAAAGTGTCAACTTAAGCTAAGCTTACTGGGCTTTGATCCGAAAGCTCCGCTCTATTTAAACGAGCAGCTGACGAAAAAGAGAGTTATGCACTCATTAAAGAAGAACAACATAAACATTTTGCTACCCGACCTCTGGATGGACAAATTAAGCAAATCGTTGACGGGTACAAGGGACGTATTCTTCAATATATGTATTTAAACCAGGGATCACCTCTTAGGATTTTCTAAATGAAGCGGGCCAAGCGCTGCTCCCTCATACTGAAAGAGTGCTAGCCTTCCATACTTACTCAAAGATAAATTTTGAGATATTTGGGGAGTATATTTTGATGAAGGATGAGGAAATACTTCTCGAAATAAAATCGTTCCAGAGTAAGATGAGTCTGGCTACGATTGGGACAAATTTAATCGACTTACACGATTCCCACACAAACGATGTAATTTCAAAAATGGATGAGTTCCAAGAGACCTGCTCTGGGTGGAAACTAACAAAAAATATTAGAGTCGGGCTGAACATGCTTAATTGTGTCCCTCTTAAGGGATCAGAGTATTTTGATCTACCTGAATCCTTAAAAAACCGGCGAGCATGCATCAATGTACAAAACAATGATGTTTACTGTTTCAAGTGGGCAATTGTGTCAGCACTCATCCTAAAAGAGAAAGGGGAACGCAGCAATGCCTATGGAGTAGACATTACTTCTCCAAACATCATCACTGAAAAAATAACACTCGACTTTACTGGATTGTCGTTTCCAATGCACGTGAAAAAAATTATTAAATTTCGTGGAGAAAAATTAAGAGATAAGCATTAATGTGTATATATATGATTAGGAAAAGGATCAAGTTTTCGGTCCTCTTTTCTCAAATGGAACGGAGAAGGCGTATCACATCAATTTGCTGTACCTCGACACCCCATCCACCAGTTTACACGGAAATTATTAGTGGATTAAAAATATTTCCGGGTAAGCATCTATCATATATCTATCAAAATCAAAAAAACAAAAAAAAAAATAAAATAAAATAAAAATTAAAATTTATTTTTTACATTTATTAAATTTTTTTTATTGTCATCTCAATTGAAGATAGACGTTGGCTCTGCAACTCATCGAGTAAGGAAAGGGCCCTGCGTCATGCGGAAAGGTGCACCAACCTAGGGTGCCAGCCACCGAAGGAAGAGGAACCTGAACTCAAGTTAAAAAATATTAATCGCCAGCTGGAGGTCCCCTTTGTAGTGTATGCTGACTTCGAGTGCATACTCGAACCTACTTCAATAGATGTAGGTGAAAAACAAAAAATAGTATATAAGCACAAGCCAATAGCCTTTGCATATTATATCAAGTGTTCTTTTGACTCAACACTTGATAAATATGTAACAAAGACAGGCATAAATGTCGTGCGAACTTTTGTAGATAGTATAACTTCCGATTTTTCTGCTATTTTTGAGAATTACATGACTCATGTAGTTCCTTTCCAAATGACTCATCAGGACTCTTATGATTTTGATAAGGCTCTAAACTGTCATATATGCAAAAAAAATTTTAGGAAATGACAGAGTGAGAGATCACAGTCATTTTGCAGGAGAATTTCGTGTTGCAGCACATTCCGATTGAAGCCTAAAATTTAGAACAGGAGATTTCATCCCCGTTTTCTTTTACAATCTATCAAAATATGATGCACACTTATTTATGAAAGATCTTGGGGAAATAGTGGGTGATATCAAAATAATTCCTTTAAATGAAGAATTATACATTTAAATATCAAAATATATATTAATGTAGGAAAAAATAGCTTAGACATTAGCTTTTTAGATACTATTCGTTTCATGCCCTCTAGCTTAGACACCCTTGCAGGGAATTTAAATGAATGGGATTTCATAGTTCTTCGAAATCAATTTCCAAATACATCAGATTTTACTTTACTTCGTAGGAAAGGAGTATTCCCCTATGAATACTTAGATTCCGAAGACAAGTTGAGAGAAACTTGTCTCCCACCAAGGTCTGAGTTATATAGCCATTTAATAGACACAGAATGTTGTGAAGCTGATTACCTCCATGCAGTTCAGGTTTGGAATCACTTCAAGTGTCAAACACTTAAAGATTATATGGAGTTATATCTTAAAACAGACGTTTTATTGCTCACAGACGTTTTACAAAACTTTAGGGCTATTTGTTCATCTATATATCAATTGGACGCTGCGAATAACTACACGACGCCAGGCCTGTCGTGGGACGCGATGTTAAAAACAACTGAGATATCAATCGAATTGCTGACAGATGTTGATATGATAACATTTATTCAGTCTGGAATTTGAGGGGGCTTACTTCAAAGTGGTCATAGATACATGAAGGCAAACCACAACTACCTGGAAGATTCTGATCCAACAAAGGAATCGGAGTACTTAATGTATGTGGACGCAAATAATTTATACGGATGGGAAATGTGTGAAGCACTGCCTTATGCGGGTTTTATATAGTTAGATCAATCAGAAATAGATTTATTTAATATTATTTATATTTCTGAATCTAGTGAGTATGGGTATATTCTAGAGGTCGATTTGAAATACCCATACTGCCTTCATGATTTACACAATGATCTTCCTTCTTGCCCGGCAAACAGACTCGCTTCAAAAACTCCAAAACTAATGGCTGAGTTGTGTGATAAAAATAAATATATCTTACACTATAAAGTTTTACAACAGGCTGTTAATAATGGATTGAAGTTGAAAAAAATGCATTCCATCCTTAAATTTAAGCAAAAACCATGGCTTAAGAAATACATTGACATAAACACTGAACATAGGACTAGGGCTTAAAGTAATTTTGAAAAAGAGTTTTTCAAGCTTTGAAAAAACAGTGTATAACGTTTTCGATAAACCAACGTACTTGGGCTTCGTAGTGTTGCAGCTAGCAAAATGGAAGATGTATGATTCCCATTATTTATACGTAAAACCCTAATTCCAAAGTGCACTGAAATTAAATTGTATGGATTCAGATTCATTCATATATTATATTAAAACAGAAGATCTGTATAGTGATATTCGAGAGGATATTACTTCAAAATTTGACACATCTGAATATCCAGATACACTTGCCAGACAATACAATTTTCAGCAGTGTAACAGAGAGAGATTAGGATTCTTTAAGGACGAGTTCTTTTTTTTTTTTTTTTATTCATTATTTTATTTATTTAAACCTAACAGTTGACAATTAACAAACAAAATAGGCGTACAGGACAAAAACACTGACTTGGCGGGGCAAGGGCCGCACGGCCGCAAAGCAATGCTTTGCACAATGTAAGGCCGCTTAGCCCGCCTTTCCTTCCTCATCCTTTCCAGGGATCTCAGCGACCTCATCAGCTTTGCTGATAATTCTGCCGCCGCGTCCCAAGTCCTTGGGCCTGCCAGCATCAGCGGCACCAGCGTGTTCTGTTAATCGCCGACCCTGCTACCGCCTCCAGCGTACTCCTCTCCTCGTCAAATCGTCGACACTCAAAGATAACGTGCCTCGCATCTTCGGATCCGCAGTCCCGGATCCGCAGTCCGGGCAGCCGACCTCCTCTTTATGGCCGAACCTTTTGAGGTAGCTACGGAAGCATTCGTGCCCACTCAGCACTTGGGTCAGGTAGAAGTCCACCGGCCCATGCTTCCGCTCCATCCCTCAATGCTGGGGATCAGCCTATGGGTCCAATGGCCTTTGGACGAGGCATTCCACCTGGCCTGCCAGCTTTCATAGCTCCTCCTTCTGGCGCTCTTCAGCTCTGCCTTGGAGACACCCTCTGGTCCGAGCTGCCCGCGAAGCGAGTAGCGTAGGTCCGACTTCTCCCGTACCAGATCCTTCAGCGGCACAAGTCCAGCTAAGACCAACGCGGCGTCGTCCGAGATCGTTCGGAATGCGTAGGCCACTCGGTTAGCGCATAGCCTGTACGTCGACTCGACCCCGCGCATGTAGGACTTAGTCCCGGCCGCCTCAGCCCACACCGGTGCCGCATAAAGCAGCAGGAGGTGACGACGCTTGCCAGCAGCCTCCTGGTGTTTTGCTTGGCCCTCTGGTGTTAACCAGTAGCCGGGAGAGAGCTCCCACGGTTCCGCTAGCATTATTCTGGGCGTACTTTAGGTGCTCCTTGAACGAGAGCCGAGTATCAAGGAGGACGCCCAGGTACTTAATCGCCCTCTGTGACTTAATTACTGCTCCAGCGACGTCAACTTCGGCCGTTTCCACCAGTTTCCTGCTGGAGATGAGGACAGCCTCCGTCTTCTATGCGGCTAGCTCAAGGCCAGCGCTAGAGAGCCAGGTTTCGATGGCCTTGTCGCCGAGTTCGGCCTCTCTCCGCTGCAGTGCGTTCCCTTGCAACTACGACCACGGCTATGTCGTCTGCGAAGCCCACGACGGTGGTGTCGCTGGGCATTGGGAGCCGCAGAACACCGTCGTACATGGTATTCCAGAGTAGGGGCCCCAGCACGGAGCCCTGCGGGACTCCGGCGGAGACTTCGTATACCCTAGAGGCACGCCAGCGTTCGGCTCCAGTCAGCTCCAGTCCAAGGCGTCCCTAATATCTAGTGTAACCACTAGGCAATAGCTTTTGGAACCGCCTTTCCACCTCGTACCCGCGATCGCCGTCTCTGCACTCACCTTCACCGTCTCGATGGCGTCCAACGTCGGCCTTTCCACTATCAGCTTCTCGAACACCTTGCCAGTGGTGTCGGTAAGGCAGATAGGCCTATAGGAAGATTGCTCCCCTGGCGGCTTCCGCGGCTTGGCGAGTAGCAAGAGCTTCTGCCTCGTCCATCTTGCCGGAAAGGTCCCCTCCGATAGGCACTTCGAGTACAGGGATGCGTACTCCTTCGGGTGCAGCGCTATCGACACCTTCTATTGCGCTATTGGGAGCTCCTTCCGGAAAGAGCGGCTGAACTATGCCATCAAGGGCTTCGGGGTCTGATGGGGCTGTGCTGCCCGCTTTCAGACCCTTGACCACCATCCTGTAGGCGCCTCCCCAAGGATGGTTCTCAGCTTCATCGCAGAGACGTAGGAAGCACTCCTTCTGTAGGCCTCCTGTAGGCCTCGCTGCACTCGGCGACACGCGATGTGCCGCGTGCACGGGTTTGCTGCCGCAGGGCGTGGAAGCAGGTAGACCGAAGGTCGGCTATCGAGTCGCTCCACCAGAACACTGGCCTCTGGCTCCTCACAAAGCCATCAGCTGCCCGGATGCTGGACAAACGCCGTTGGCTATCGCTGCAGTGCCATAGGCCGCCTTGCCAGTGCGGTCCTTGACCGACTCCGCTCCATCCCTTGCCTTATAAGTTTGCTAAGAATAGCAAAATCTGCCGATACCTCGCGCACCGTCTGCATCAGCCAATCCCGCTCTGCAGTGATTTAGGTCGTCTGAAGCAGCGAGGATTACCCTCACGCTCCCGCACTCTGCACCTCGTCCATCCTATTCGGATCTCGCCTCGCATGCGCACATCTTTATCCATCGAGCACGGCAGGCTAATTACGGCCGTTTTCGTCTCCCCGTAGCCGGGACGGAGACTGCGTCCTCGACGGCTCCTTCGCGAAGCTGGTACTGCTTCGTAAAGGCAGCGCGGATCTCGCTCTCCGTCGTGATGGCATCCAGGTGACGGATCTCGAAGACGCTAACTTTGGAGTCCTCCGTCATGGCTCGCACTTCCGCCGCGTCTCCCAGGACCCGAGAGATGCTCTCCTTTATGGACTCGGAATTCTCTAAGCTGTTCCTGGCTACTTCCAGAAACAGGTTTCACCTGGCTGTTCGGCGCACGTTCTTAACTGCCCCTCCGAGGTCAGTTAGCTGGTCGTCCTCCCTTCTAGTGACCAGCGCTAGTATCTCGCTGTAGGTTTTTCCCGATGCCTCCACTACTAGAGCATCGGGGCGCGTTCTACGGGGCGGCCTTTTCTTCTTGACCACAATACTCCATGGCGTACCTTCAGCGCCGGGCTCAGGCTCGGCGGGTACTGACGAGCTCGCTTGCCTCTGCAATGGTACCTGTGGCTTGGCGGGAGCTGGTTGCTTAGGGGGAGCTGGTCGCCCTCTTGGCACTGTTCCTCGATGCTGCGGGGGCCGCAGTCTGTACTGGCGGGGGTCGCGGCTGCCTGGGTGCATCGGCTCCGTCGCCTGGCTGGCTCAATCTTCGCTACGGGTCCGTCTGCGCTGACCGGTCCTTCTTTGGCACTGCCGCCGTCTGCTGTCCCTTGTCCGCGCGTGGCTTTCTCTCTGGTATGCTGTGTGCGCACTTGCTGCATACGCTATCCGGCTTCTTGAGCTTCTCCCTGCTCGCTGCCGACTGCTCGATGCCGGCTTTGAGCTTCAGCATCTTCGCAATCATCCCCGCACCTGCTTCTCGTGCACTTTGCTGTGAAGCTCGTCCAACAGCTTACCGAGCTTTAAGACGCACTCGGCACTGCTCAGTTTTTCCTCCCTCTCCTCTTCGGCGCCGGAGGAGAGCTCCTCTTTTGCAGCCTTGCTCCTTTTCGGAAGCGTGCCCCTTGCGTTGCTTGCTGGGCTGGCCGGGTCTCTTCCCCTCTTGGCCGAGTCGGTGGGATCTCCGCCTCCACTCCTCATCGGCGCCGGTGATGGCGAGAGGGGTGGGGAACAGGCGATCAGACTGCTCTTTCTGAAAGCACTCGCATCTCCCTTGCCCTGTATTCTCTCCTGGCTTGGTTCATTTCCTTACGTAGCGGTCAAGTCAGCCACCGCCACGACAGGGTGTTTAGAAATGTTTGGCAGGGCCTCCAGAATCCTTGCCCTAGCCGTGGGATCTTCCACGGGTGGATTTCCACTTTTGTGGCTGCCACCTGGAGTAATTCAGTTATAATCAGACATTTCTTAGATTAGGTTGCATTGCCGCCCTATGCTTGGCTGCATTTTATACCTTCTGTCAGGTTCTATAGCTGCCGGCCACTGTGACTCAGACGCAGACCACGCAGCCGCCCAATGTGGGCAGACGCTACGTGGATTTACACTTGTTTCCCGCTATGGGAACCAAGATTTCCTTCACCCGGGATGCACCGGGTTACAGTCGGTGGATTCGTCCGGAATCGGGTCGACGCAGACCCTCCCTCGATGGCCGAATATTTCCCTTTGACTTGATTTAGATTTACCGCCCCGCCTCGGTCGCCAGAGCCCCATTTTTTGGTGTTCCGCCATAGTGGTGGGGATGGCTGTCGGTCCGATCCATGACCTTTTCCACCATTAGGCCCCGCGAGGGCACCTCGATCCATACGGAACGCAACAAAATTCCGACTCCTTGCCAAGGATCTTGAGCAGCAGCCCGGGAATGTATGCTATGTCTTCCGCAGCGATCGTTGGCTGACGCTCGTAGCAAGCAGTTTCTGACAGCTCTCTCCACAGGTGGTGCTGGTGCGCGACACCGCAGCGGTCGTTGCGCTACTCTGCTCAGCAGCTGATCGAGCAAAACAGCTTGCATGACCAAGACAATACGTGGGGGCGTCCACATTTGACCCGAAGAGAAAGTGCATAGGTGGAAGGGCTAAAAAAGAGAAAGTTTTGACGAAGAACAATCCCTGACCACCGCTTTCACTTTTAAGACCTAGGAGTCTTAAGTTTTCAACAGAGCGCCCGCGCAAGGCGACCGTTCGCCATGAGTACCGAACACGTCTCTTGGGAAGGTTTATGCGAGCGTTTGTGGGTCTTCGCTCAAAAATGTATGCGTATACAACAGCGAGTTCAGGTAGCCTTTTTTTTTTTGTATTCGAGGTTTATTTTCACTACATATAATAAACGTTAACATAAAATAAAAAAGCAACTATGAAAGGACGGACGATAGACTAAGGACTAAGGGTTCCGCACCGTGCGGTACCGCCGTCTGGCATTGCTTAGCGTGCGCGTGTGTCCCTACTCCGCCTGCTCCTTCCGTCCTCTCTCCAGGGTCCTGAGCGTCTTGAAGACGTGCGCGGCAAAGGTGGCTACCGCATCTCACCGGACTGGTCCCTTAGCATTGTCGGCACCAGTGAGTCAGTGCTGATAGTGCATCCTGCTGCTGCCTCCAGCTCCTGCCTCCCGTAGCCGAACCTGCGGCACTCGAAGAGGAAGTGTTCCGCGTCATCCACGATGCCCGAGCCTCACTCAGGGCACCAGTCCTTCGTCTCGTGTCCGAAGCGCTTCAGGTAACTGAAGGAAGGCGCGTGGTGCCCTTGGCACGCTGCAGAAGCCTTCTACTGCGATGACATTTGCGGCGCAGGTCGGCGATTTCCTCGCTCCACCAGAACGCCGGAGAATGGTGTTGCCGGAACATCCTCCTTTGCAGCATTCTTTGGTTGCAAGCGCCTTCCACCGCAGCCGCTAGCTTGTTGGCTATTGTATTTGCCCCGTCAGCCTCGTCTGCTGAGAACCCCTCCAGGGCGAGGGCAAAAGCGTGCGGCCTGAAGGTGTCTTGCCGGAACGCTTTCCGGTCCGCAGGCGGGGCACCTCTCCGTCGGCCTGCTGTGCCTATCGAGCACACGATGGCCTCGTGGTCGCTAGCAGTGTAGGCCTCGCTGATTCTCCAGCTTGCGTGGCGAGCCAGCGCGCTACTAGCGAAGGTGAGGTCAATAATTGACCCCGCTCCTGCCCTGCTAAAAGTCTGCTGGGAGCCTTCGTTCAAAAGGACAACATCCAGGAATGCAAAGGCCTCCAACACCGCTCGGCCTCTGGCATTGGTCTGGGGGGACCCCCATTCCATGGCCCAGGCGTTAAAGTCGCCACCGACCACCACGTTGCATACACACATAAATTGCTTGTGTGCTTATTTCATTACAAAATTTAAGAGTTATCTACCCAACTGTCATCAATTTTAGGAAAACCTAACCAGCGAACAAAGGATCTTTTTCCTTTCCTTTTAAGTACCTTCTCAACTAGGTTGGTATTTGGAAATCGGGTTTTCTTCAGTTCTTCCTTATAAAAACCACCCTCAACAGGATTCCCATTTAAAACTTCTAATATATATGTAGTTGGATGTGTTTTTTGAACTTTGTAAATTCGAAAAATTTCAACATTCCAATTAGGTGTCTACGATTTCTCCAATACTCCCTTATATTTCGAAATGCGAATATTATCACCAATTTTTAGTTTTGTTGTATACCGTTTTCAAGATATGTTTTTCATTGGTAGTGTTAACATCGTTAGGTGCCATTTTTATAGTCCTGTGTATTTTGTTGTTGTAAAATTAAATTTATCTCCTATACATATCAAACCATTTATAGGTTCCATTGTATGAAAACTCTTTCCACATGAGTTCCTTTAAAGTCCTGTTGAACCGTTCAACAATTGAAGCCTTTAAAGTTCTAAACGTTGAATAGTGATTTATTTCATATCGATTCATTAAAGACTTAAATTGTGTGTTAAAATATCCTTTGCCGTCATCTGTTTGCAAATTCTTAGGTACACCACGCCCAGATTATTATTTTTCCCATTGCTTCAGAAACTTCTTTTCCAGTCTTCGACTTAAGTGCTTCACCCCACGAAAATTTGGAAAATGTGTCAATTACTGTTAGCAGGTAGCGATATCCATTATTTGAGGGAGAGTATTTTCCCATATCCACCAAGTCAGCCTGCCATAAACAATTTATCAACCTTGTAATAGACCGGCGACGGGGAAAATATTTGCGTGCCGGAGCATGTATTTCATTAATGATATCACGCCTACTCATTATTAGACAGATATTAATCAGAAGGAGTATTAAATTATTTAGAATATTTTTTATTTTTTCAACAAAACTTGAGACAACTACCTCAAGTCTGTCTAATCGATCTTCAATATCAGCAGTTTTGACATCGGGTATACTAACAATTAATTCTTGTTGATGAGAAATAATCGAGTATCTCAACCCCTTGATACACTTGTCGACATAAGCCTTGTTAACTATATCATCACTTTCATTGTGAGCCCCACCATTTTTTATACGTTGAATGGAAAAATTCCCATCTGTGTCAGTATTAATCGCCTCGACCGCCTCAAAACTTTGCCCAAATTCTGATTGATATTTTACAATCAATGATGTTAGGGATTCTTTCAACTGATTTATAGCAGTGTCAACATATTCTTTGATGGCGAAGTCTGCATTCTCCTTTGGAAAACCTCCATTTTTTATACGCCTTTGTTGAATGCTGAAATTCCCATCTGTGTCAAGATAGAGTCCTGTTACGGCTTTCTCATATCGTTTTAAATTATTAGTGTTCTGCTTTTCATGTATATAACGTCCAAGCTTGTCAACGAACATGATGATTATATTCTTATTTTGATACTTACTCATAAATATATACTAAATTAGAAAATAATTTTAGCCTCTCTCAGTTCAGAAATTATAGAAGTCATTTCGTTCGAATGAGATAAATTTCCCGCTGTTTCCGAGGCTTTTAATAGATGAAGTCGTTCCACTAACTCAGTTGGATCGTCCCAGTAAACATAATTAGGCTTATTTTTCTAAACCGTCATAAAACCAGACCCAGTTACAACATCTGTTTTGCGTTTGGGCGTAGAGTCGGGGACGTTCAATTTAGCTAAAAGTGGTTTAATAATTCGAGAATATTTTAATGCTCTCGTTTCTTTCACTTGTCCATTTGGTTGAAAATTCCTTCGAAACACATTAGTTTTTAGTAAAATATCTCTGTATGCAAATTAAATTTGTTCTTATTAAATTAATTAAAAAAAATAATTTTTTATTTTATATATTTTAATATTTTTTATTGGTGTTAGACTTTTTAAACTTATTTCCGAATTACAAGACACTAGTTACTAAGTTCAGTTTTTATCGAGTGATCTCCATCTCGTCCCGAATCAGACTGACTTCCCAAAAGTTAATCCTCATCCAATCAACCTCGGCCAGAAGCTTTTCTATGGAAACTTCTTGAACTTGAAGTTATGTTTAGAATAAAAGCTTTATGCTGAAATTATTCCACTGCATTGTGAAATTCAATTATGCTGACCGCTGCAGTTTAATTGAAGCGCAATACGTT
>VNJU01008059.1:0-17627 GCA_008042675.1 Drosophila seguyi
CCGAAGCCCTACGAACAGGTATGGAAAACCCTCTCCAGCCACACCCAGAACACGCTCAGCAGACACCAGGGCAGCCGCAAAGTAATTTGGAAACCATGATGTTTACTATGCAACAAAGTATGATGGAACTTATGTCATTCATGAAAACAACTATGCAAACCCTTGTTCAGAACCAGAATATGGTGATTCAGTTGCTTGTGGTACAACAGTCCAAATAATCAATGTCGAACCTTCGTATATCCATGTGGAATGCCAACGGCATCTCACGGCATAAGCTTGAAATAACTCAATTCCTAAATATAAATCACATCGACGCCATGCTGCTTGTTGAAACGCACCTCACAGGGAGATATAACTTCCATATAGGAGGGTATACCTTCTACTGCACAGATCATCTGGATGGAAAAGCCCATGGCGGAACCGGCATCCTAATCAGAGAACGCATCAAACACAACTTTCACCAAAGGTTTGCAACAAATCACTTGCAAGCCACGTCCATAAAAGTGCAGTCGGGAAACGGTAACCTTTGCATTGCCGCTGTCTACTGCCCACCTCGCTTTACTATCTCTGAAGGTCAATTCATGGATTTTTACAACACACTGGGGGATCGCTTCGTTGCTGCAGGAGACTACAACGCCAAACACACGCTCTGGGGATCACGCCTCGGTACTCCGAAGGGAAGGAAATTGTACAATGCCCTTATAAAAGTGAGCAATAAATTGGACTACGTTTCTCCTGGTACCCCCTTATATTGGCCCACAGACCCCAGAAAGATCCTAGATCTAATCGATTTCGCGGTGATAAAAAATATCCCACGCGATCTAAAAAACGAAATTGCCCTACCGGATCTCTAATCTGACCACTCGCCTTTGCTGATAACCCTTCTTCAAAGCCCAGATCTTTCGGACCACCCCTACAGGCTGACGTCGCACAAAACTAACTGGATGAAATACAGAAAGTATTTGAGTTCCCACATTGAGCTAACTTCTCAACTAAACTTTAAAGAGGACATCGACAGCTCTACCGCCGCTCTTGAAGAGGTACTCGTCGCAGCAGCCAAGATCTCAACACCAAAACGGAAGGATGTGGAAATTAAAAAGCTCAAAACCAGCCTGCAAATTGAACAGCTTGTTCTGGAAAAAAGGCGTCTGCGTCGGGCGTGGCAAACCAGCAGATCACCATGCTCAAAGCAACGCCTTGAGCAATGAAGCGAACCGCACTAAGCAGGGCCCTGAAGCAAGACGCTGAAAGTGCACAACCAAAATATATTGAAAAACTTTCGCCAACTAGTACAAAGCATCCCTTGTGGAGGGCTCACCCAAACCTAAGCTCTCCGATTGAAACCGTCACCCCGATAAGAAACTCCTTTGGTTGCTGGGCCCGCAGTGACAGAGACAGAGCCGATATATTTGTCCTACATCTTAGGGGCGTCTTCCAGCCGAACCCCTCTGCAAATAACTTTGTCCTTCCGCAAATCGACACCGAAACGGAATCTACGGAATCTACGCTAACATTATTTCGGCCGTACGAGATCAAAAAAGTCATTAGGGAGCTAAAACCAAAAAAAGCTCCGGGCGGCGACCATATAACTACAAAAATTACAATGGAACTTCCGTACTGTGCTATTGAGGCCATCTGTAAACTCTTCAACGGAATCATAAGTCTCGGCTATTACCCAAGTAAATGGAAGAAATCTATTATTATAATGATACCGAAGCCTGGAAAAGATCACACTATCCCATCATCTTACAGACCAATAAGCTTTCTATCATGCCTTTCCAAATTATTCGAAAAGTGTCTTCTAACGCGGATAATACCATATATGGGAGCTCACAATATTATCCCAGCGCATCAATTTGGCTTCAGAGAAAAACACGGAACTATCGAGCAAGTTAATAGAATGAAGTCTGAGATTCGAACACTGCGATCCTCAGCCGCTCCAGATGCCCAGTCCGTGCAACAACCCAACTCACCAACCACCTTAAGCTAGTCGAGAAGTGGCTTTCTGATTGGCGTATTTAAATAAATGAACAAAAGTGTAAACACATAACGTTTACTCTAAACAGAGAAACTTGCCCTCCGCTCTGCCTGAATAGCACGCAGATTCCCCAAGTTAATAATGTAACGTATATCGGCATCCACCTCGACAGACGTCTAACTTGGAGTAGACATATCGAATGCAAGAAACTATACCTAAAACTGAAAGCCAGCAGCCTTCACTGGATTATAAACTTCCGATCGCCCCTGGTGTCTGGGCTACAAGGTTCTGCTCTACAACACCACTCTTAAGCCAATCTGGACCTATGGCTCCCAGCTTTGGGGAAACGCGAGCAAAACCAACATAGACATCATACAGCGCGCTCAATCAAAAATCCTGCGTACTATCACTGGGGCACCATGGTATATTCGTAACCAAAACATCCACAGGAATCTCGGCATTCTCGCAGTAAAAGATGAAATAGACAAGCAAAAAGCATCCTACATTGTAAAGCTCTGTGCCCACCCAAATCCTCTCGCAAGGGTCTTGACTCGGGTTTCCAGCCGAACTCGCCTGCAACATACTGATCTTCCAACCCAGCCATAATTTGTCAGGGCCATTTTTACTGTTACAGTCTATATGACTGCTAGTTAGGTTATAATATAAGATTTGATACACTTATTGTTAGACTCGAAAACGAGAAGATTCAATAAATAAATGCAATGTCAACAAAAAAAAAAAAATCACAAGGAGCCTCTTTAGACTCAAGTGGACGGCCCGGCTCTACGAGCCGGTCGTTTCCTCCCTAACCTAACCTAACCTAACCTGACCATAGGTATATCCAATTTACGCTGGGCTTCGATAGATTCAATTCGGTCACCTTTCGGAACCTCCGGATGACCGACTGGGAGAAATATAGCTCCCAGCCTAGTAAGATCCTTAAGCCCCCTCCAGCCCCAAACCACTCGGACTACAATCCAGTGGGGCTAGAGCGACTCGTTAGGACTTTCACCGACGCTTGCAGCACGGCTCTACATAGGTCCTGCCCCCGTAGTAGGAATGTGGGGAAGACTGGGAAGAGGCCACCATGGTGGTGTAAGGAACTAGGCTGCCTCAAGAAGCCTACGAAGCAGTCCTTCAATCGAGCCAAGAACGACAACACAGACGCATCGTGGCGCCTCTTTAACACTAACCAGTCCCAATACAACAGGGAACTTAGAAAGGCCAAAAGAAGGGCCTGGTCCGACTTTTGCTCAGGAATCCAGGACTACTCTGAGGCGTCTAAGCTGCGGAAGGTCCTCTCGACGACGCCCTCCATCCCGGGCTTCGTCAAGCGTCCTGACGACAGTTGGACGACCTCCAGCGAGGAAACCCTCGGGGTTCTCCTGGATGCTCACTTCCCCACAAGCTCCCCTCAGACCAGCCCACCTAACCCCCCGACACGGCGGGGTCCGTCTGAAATGGCATACCTTCTTACTGATAGGAATATCAAATGTCCAGCTAACTGCTTCAGCCCTTATAAATCCCCAGGGGTGGACGGCATGATACCTGCAAATGGTTGGTCCTTTTCGCAAGGAAATACAAAATCCCCAAAGTGATACCCCCTAAGCTCTGTGGGATATCCCTACCCCTTTAAAATCAGGCCAAATATCTAGGTCCAATTCTGGACAAAAAACTAGACTGTGGGCTCAATAGAGATAATGGGCACTAAGGCTGAAGGGTGCGTGCTTGTGGAAAAGATCGAGTTTCGGACACACAATCCTCGGCTCTGCCCCACACCTCACTGAGGAAAACACTGACAGTAGTCACCCTATCACACCCTTTCAGGTTTACATCCCCGACGAAACGGAATGGAACCTAGGAGCCCCTGAACCTCTAGGGTCCCTTCACATTTACACGGATGGCTCAAAATTGGACGACCGGGTGGGAGGAGGTATATACTCTGAGCACCTGGGATTCAACGTCTCTTTTAGACTACCCGAGCACTGCAGCGTCTTTCAGGCGGAAGTTTACGCCATCAAAGAAGCCCTTGATCAGCTCCAGCCCACTGTGGTCAGAGCTCCCCTTTGCATTTTCTCTGACAGTCAGGCTGCCCTGAAGTCACTAGAATCAATTTCTTCTAACTCGAAGACCATGAACGACTGCCGCAGATCTCTTCACGAGATGGCAGCAGTAAGACCTCCATCTCATCTAGGTCCGGGGACTTAGGGACATCGAGGGCAACTGCGCTGCATCGAGGGCAACTGCGCTGCCGATGAGCTGGCCCGGCAGGGTACAACCTACCCTCTTCAGCCGGAGGGGGAGCTGGTTGACATGCCCATGGCCACTCGCAGACTACTTTGTAGGGAACACTTTCGTCTTCTCGCGGACAGGAAATGGAAAATCCTAAACTCCTGCCGCCACGCTAGAATGATCTGGCCACGCCGATAAGAAAAGCGCTCCAAGGAGCTATTGTTTTTAAGCAGGGAAATCTGCGTCCTTGCCGTTAGGGCTCTCACTGGTCACTGGCTACTTGGAACGCATGCGTTCAGACTGTTGGGCAAAATAACGATTTTTGTAGAACCTGTAGTGATGAGGAGGGAGAGACAGTTCCTCACCTCCTCTGCCACTGTCAAGCCCTAAGCAGACGAAGACTACAGTACCCTCTCACCGAGGCATCACCGAGGCAGATAACCCGTTTAATCCAAGGATCGGGTTGGTCCTCTCTAACTTAGGATTGGTCATTGGCCCATGAGAACCTGTAGCGGCGAGGGGAGCGAAGCCTACGCGGCATCCCAAGGAGCCTCTTTAGGCTCAAGTGGACGCCCCGGCTCTTTGAGCCGGCCGTCACCACTCTAAGCCTTACCTAACCATCGTCAGATCTGGGTGGATCCGAAGCATACCCCCTTTCAAAGAATTCTGTTCCGAAACAAGGAAGGAGATATCCGAGACTTTCAATTAAAAACAGTTACCTTCGGGGTGAACTGCGCCTCCTTCCTCGCTATTCGAGTACTGCAACAGAGGATGCCCAAGGGCAATTTCCAAAGACCAGCCACATCATTAAGCAGCTCAGGTACGTCGACGACGTTTTGGGAGGGGCGAAATCCGTGAACGAAGCCAAAAGTTCTATTCGAGAATCGCAAGCAGCCCTAAGTTCCTCCGGGTTACTGTTGAGAAAGTGGACCTCAAGCCACAAAAGCTTACTTAAAGACGTCCCGGCCGAGCGCCTCCATCATAGCGATTTCCTCGACATCGATGCCGAAAACACGGTCAAAACGCTCGGTATCCGGTAGAGATACAAAATTATACAGGGAAAGCGTGTCTAATAACGAAGGGATATGCTTGTGTGTTTGTGTGTTTTTCCACGAAGGCTATCCATTTGGAGCCCACCTCCGATCTTACAACCGAGAAATTCCTAGCGGCCTTTGCTCGTTTTGTAGCGCGGCAGGTTGTCCTCAGCGGGTCCTTTCGGATAACGATTTCCAGGGACCTTCTCCAAACCATCAAAGAGTCTGTGACTGATGAATAAAACTATCAGGGACTCGACTAGCGTTACATTCCACCAGGGGCTCCACATATTGGGGGTTTGTGGGAAGCGGGCGTGAAAAGCTTCAAAACCATTTTCTATACATCGACGTCCGCCCGCAAGTACACGTTTGAGGAGCTGGCGACGCTTCTCACTAAGATCGAGGCTTGCCTCATTTCTAGCCTCTCCGCTATGTCCCGAGATCCCTCAGATTTGCTGGCCCTTACACCAGGCCACTTCCTTTTTGGAGGGCCATTGCTTTCCACGGCTGAGCCCGAAATAAAGGGCGAAGCCAAGTCGATATTAAATCGATGGCAACACCTAAGGCAGAACTTTAGCAGTTTAGTGCACGGTTTAAAGGCAAGTATCTCAAAGAACTTCATAAAAGTAATAAATGGCTCTTACCGACCAGGAATCTGCAAGTCAACGATATGATAGTCGGCAAGGAGGACAATCTACGGCTCGAAAGAATCGTTTCTCCCTTTCCGGGAGCCGATGACCGCATTCGAGTCGTTGAGATCCGTACGACTCGCGGCATCATAAAACGCCCTGTCCATAAGGTCAATCTCCTACCTGTGGAGGACAAGGAGTCCTCCTGTTCTACCGCTTAGGGCGCTTTCCCCATTCCGGGCTCCAAAGTGTAGTCTGCTTACACTAAGCCTAGTTTTGTTTATTTTTTTTTTTATTGGAAGACATAGTGGCTCCTTCGTGCCACCCAGTCTTTGAAGAGCAGACGTTCCCGAGGTATTAAGTCCTACCGCTGCCGAGTCTGCCTGGGAATCCATCGTCTTTGGAAGTGCAAGAGGTTCCACAAACTAATCGCTGAAAAGCGCCTTTGGGCAGTACTTATTAATAAGTCTCGCCCATCAGCAATCAGGAGGAGACTGCCGCAGCCAAGAAGGATGCAAGAAGTGTGGAGGCAACCACCACACCCAACTCCACATGCACAAAGTCCGCCCCGCTCCGACATCGGCATCGCTACCACCTCCCACACGCAGAGGACGCCAGCCCGCTGCACCTCATCCGGTCACGATGTCCATCTCCCGGACTCCGTCGGCAGCTCCAGTCGTCAACGATCGCCCACGTCTGGAGGTCTCCGTCGCGACCCCGTCAGTGGCAGCAGAAAAAGGCTGTCCATATCCTGCCTACAGCCATCGTCGTGCTGGACACGGGCTCTAGGACCTTCGAGGCCGGGACCATGATCGACCCATGCATGCCGGTGAGCAGCATCGATCGGTCATCGGTGTCTGCGTTCCGGCTGCCCATCACCCGGCCGGGAGACGACGAGGTTTGTTCGGTGACAATCCGATCCCGATCAATCCCCTTCCAACTCGATGTCATCCTGAAGATCGACCGCAGCCTAAGGATCGGGACACCCATCCGGGCTCTGAGCGACGCCGCAAGGGCCAAGTTCAACGACGTTCGACTCGCGGACGATCGCTTCCACCGGCCGGCAACCATCTCCCTCGTTTTGGGATCAGACCTTTATGCAAAACTGATCCAACTGATCCTAAAACTTGAGGATGGGCTACCCGTCGCTCATAACACGGGGTTCGGATGGACCATTTCAAGAGCATGCACGGAGTAAGGAGGACGATCTTGCTGTCAAACCGGCCGAAAAACCCTTTGCCCATGCAAGGGGGGGAGAATGTTCACGCCAGAAGGGCGCGAGTGGCAGAACGGCAGTGTAAGCGGCCAGCGCTTGCGCTCAAAGATACGGCTCACAAGCGCGGCTGCTCGCTCTCTCCTCGGGATTCTTCCAGCAGGCTAGGTAGAGAAGACCTCCACTCCGCGGTCCCGCTGCATTTCATGTCTTAGATTTAAGTTAGTTTTAAATTACAAGTGAAGAAATAAAATGAAGCGAAGCCACCACCTTCTTCTTTTTTTTTTTTTTTGGGAGCACCATAGCATGAGCAACGGCAACAACAACAACCACTTCTTTGCCCGCAGCGACCCGACGACCACAGCCCAAGTAAGTCGGACTGATTTTGGCAGCAATTCCGCCCACTCCATGTAGGTATTAAGTGTCATTCTCATATCCTCTCTGAGCATCATACATTTAGTGCTATTCAACCTGTGGATGGAAGCGTAAGGCAGATGGTTTTAAGGGCCGCATCCTACAATACATGTTAATGAATTAAGGGCCTGCTGTTAGGAAGCCCGTTGAATTCCTCAGTGAAGCGGGCACAGAACTGGTCCCTCACATTGAAAGAGTAATGACCTCCCACCATTACTCAAAAATCAATTTTGAATTGTTTTGAGAGTATATGATAGCAGCATTTCATACGTGCAGAAATAAAGTAATTTCAGAGAAAAATTACCCTTATATCTGTGGAATCCAATTTCATAGCATACTATAATATAATTAAGGCTCTATTAAGGAAGCGTGCGCGCCTGTCGCCGAGCCGATTTGACGCAGCCAGTAGGAATTGGCAGTCACATGCCGACTACCAATGACCGACCGAACGTGGTAAAGATAAACATCCTGCTCGAGGTGCCCCTGTCTAGACTAAATATGGCGGATATAGAGAGGATAACTCGAATAAAACCCGTTATCACCGGTGTTACCGTACCGTGCCCCCGTCATGAATGGCACTACGTTAGTGTGTCTTTTAACTGTGGCTTCAGGATATCTGGCACCTCCGGGGTATGAGGCTCTTTCCCGGGGGATACTCCCTTCCTCATTACTCGTGGGACCATACCACCATAAACAACAACGAAACAGGGTGCTCTAGCAGTCCCAAATCGAGTAACATCGTACCCATTCGGGAGCCCGAAGAAGCCATGGACATTTGTTAACAAGGCTCTGGCACCGACAACATCACCAAGGAAGAGAAAGCCCTTCTCGCCTCTCCCAAGGTCGACAAACAAAAGCGGATCGCACTATCGGGCGCCGCAAGAAAGAGGTTGCAGACACCTTGCAAACGGCATACCCTTCCTTGGAGGAGGCCAAAAGGCTCGCCCAGAAGCCTATGGACTCTCCCAGGGCAGGACCCAGCAAGAGTGTCGCGACCACCAAGCGAGTAAGATCGGCCAAAACGACCCCAGAAGAGGCGTTGTCAAAGAGGGCCATGATAAAAACCGCAGCACCTAGTTCCCAGACGCGGCAACTGTGGCTGGGCAGGCAATACAGGAGCAGACACCCCAAGTCGGTGTCATGGCCTCAGACAGGGACGTTGCCAGCTCGGTAAAGATGGCAGTACTCTCGGCCGATTACCCCAGCAGTCTGCTCACGACAGAGCAGCTTAATAAGATCCAGTCCGCCATCCTGGCGAGGGTACTGGCCTTGAGACACGGATCTGGGAAGCCTGTGTTCTCCGGCTGCACCTTCCGACCGGGCTGGATGGAAATTACATGCGGGAACGAGGAGACAGCCGAGTGGCTAAGCACAGAGGTGCTAAAGCTCCGGCTGTGGAAGGACGTCCGCATCAAGATAGTTCCTGAGGCAGATGTTCCACATGCCGCTGTCTTCATCGGCAACTTTCCACTTCCAAGTGCGGACATGAAGACGGCTGAGGTTCTAAATCTCATTAATGGTCAAAACTTCGGCCGGCGAGTGGGTGACTGGCGTGTCTTCCATCGCGAAATGAGGAAGAACAAAGCCGATCTTACAATTTCGCTGGACCCAGTATCGGCAAACCGGCTGAAATCGCTGGGCCACCAGCTCAATTTCGCTTGGGGCACGGCTACGCTTACCCCAAAGGCCGACACGCAGTCCAAGGAACAGGCAGTGACTCGTGCTCTCGCAGCGTAGAAGCCCACCTGCTCCAAGGCCAGTGCTCCTCTTATGGCTGCACAGACACCACAGGGCATCGTAGTGGCCCAGCAGCCCGCAGCACCGCGGAAGATCCTGCGCCCTCCACTTTTTAGACGCATAACGCGCGAAACCGGGAGCCCCACTAGAGGTACCGAAAGCGTAACCAAGAGTGCGAGGAGCACACCAGAAGAAGAGGCCCTTATGAGCACCAACCGCAGCCGGAAGCTGGCGGCCAAGGGCCGCGGACTAATGTCCAGTCCCTCTCCCTCTACCCTCCAAAAGAACCTCCACCAAGCAAAGGCCACATCAGACGTCCTTTGTAAAAGGTTCGCTACAATGGACATATCAATTATCCAAGAGCCATGGATAAATGCCGGACGTTTCCTGGCGTTAAGCACCCAATCAGGGAAGCTGCTCTATGCAAACGACCAACCTCGCCCTAGAGCGGCGGTGTTAATTAACAAAAATTTAACATTTGTTCTCCTTTCATAGTTCATAACTGAGGCCTGGTGGCAGTATGGGTTAAAATACCCACTGCCCATGGCGAGCAGAAGGCAGTGCTGGCGTCCGCTTATCTTCCCGGCGACTCGGAGGACGGACCTACGGTGGCTACCTGTGCCCTGATAGATAATCGCCTGCGATGCCAATGCGCATCACACGGTCTGGGGAAGCAGTAACATCAACAAAAGGGGTGAGTGCCTTTTTGAATACATTATTATCAGCGAAACTACATTTATCAATGCGATAAGCGAGGAAGTCCTTGATCTAACTCTCTGTAGTATGAACATGTTGTCCATTGTCTTAAACTGGCACGTTGCGAGTGAGATCACTATGTCAGATCACCAACACATTAGATTTGACATAGAAAGCGCCTCACAATGAAGCCCAGCCACTAGAAATCCCAGAAAGACCAACTGGGATTTTTTCTGTTTTGAAGTTGAGCAATCCAGAGACTGCTCGTCCGATAACATCCATAGACGAGTTAGAGCGTGAAGCTACTGTGCTTCACACAAATGTTGAATCAGCGTTTCACGAGAGCTGCGAACAAAAGGTTCGCAAGATCAGAAGGGCTGTTCCCTGGTGGAACAAAAACCTTAAAGATCTCAAATAGACTGCGCAAAGGCTCTTCAATAAAGCGAAGAGTGGGAGGACCACATGGGACTGCGTGGGAGCAACCATCTCAGAGAGTGAGGCACCAACCTACCTCTCTGGTACTGGAGAGTGCACATATCTGCGGTGGCAGACTCTAATGGTGCGGGGGGAGGGGGACCCCCCTATCGCTCAGAACGCGATGGAAACATGACCTATAGACTGTTTCATCAAAATAGCGTACAATAGGCAGTACAGAATTTCAGCCAATACAAATCGCCTGGACCAGATGGAATTAATCCATGCTTGTGCTGCAACAATCGCACTTCCCCTGGTCCGACTATTTTGAGCTAGTCTCCTTCTTGGACACATACCTAGAAACTGGGCTTTAGTAAAAGTCGTGTTTATCCCAAAGGTAGGGAAGAAATATTCCCAATTGCCTAATTTATATATTTTATTAGTCATAGTTCCTTCTTTATTAAAACTATAAAGAAGATAATTGACCAACACATTAAAGAGGTGAATCTCAAGCATCTTGCCGGTATCCAGTTCCGTAAGGGTTTACTCTTAGTGGACTGCATGGACTGCGATGCTAAGAAATGGTTGGAGCTAACAGTCCACAACATCAGCCCCAAGGTGGGTGTGCAACTACGCACCTGCCTTCAGGATGACTTGCCGGTGACGAACATCGTCACAGTATACCTGCCTCGCACGGCTGGGGAGACGATGGATAAGTCCCTTGGGCTCCCCAATGAGCAGAACAAGGGCCTACTTACCGAGACCTGGCGGGTCATCCGGCACCTTGATACCAAGGGCGGCAAGGTGAGGATGCGCGAGAGATGCTGGTGAGCTATCGGTTCGACCAGCTGAAATGCCGCCTGCATAAAAATAAGGATACGGTGGTAGTGGAGGTGTCCACTGAGGCAAAGGTTGACGTTGTGACTGGCACTTCTACGGCTGCAGCCAAGGATCCACCCTCCTGCCCCTCGGCTAAAGCTTTGGCAGTAGTGGAGGCCGAGTTGGACTCTGCACGCTTCAAGGGCTGGACCATCCAGGTCGTCAGAGGCAGAATCTGCGGCCTGAATCAAGTGAGTATGCAAACAATTGCTCCCGGTTGATTCGCAACTGGAAGGTCTCCTCAGAACCATCAATTTAGGATCACAGGATCATCCTGTTCGACATTCATAGTAACCTTAGCTTCAGCCGAGTTATCAGGAATCCACGACGGACTGACTGGCCAGCCTATAAGTCCTCTCAAAAATTAAATCTGAGCACACTGAATCAGAGTAGGAGAGAATCCTCTCCGGAAGATCTTGAGCAACTCTCAAGAGAAGTCGGGGAGACAATCTTGGATGCATATCATGCAGGCTGTCCCAAAAAAACTGTAGAGTCCAGCAGGGACAATCCCTGGTGGAATAAATAACTACGGCTACATCGCGCAGAGGTCAGGAAGCTGTTTAACATAGATAAGAAGAACAGCGCCAATTGGGAATTATACACCAAAAAGCTGTCAGAGTACAAGAAAGAAATCCGGTATAGTAAGAGCGCTCACTTTCGGAAATTTTGTTCTAGCATAGAAAAAGCCGCAACAGCGGCTAGAGTGTTTAAGGCGTTGTAAAAGGCAAAGTACTTTCTGAACTTTGCCTGAATAGAGCGGATGGCTCCTTCACAGAGGATGAGGGGGAGAAGGCGGATTTTCTTTTACAAACACACTTCCCTCTGTGCAGAACCATCTCCAATGTAGACAACAGTTATGAATGGATCCCCAACGGGAGACCCAACTGCTGCAGCAATCGTAACTGAGCAAAAGCTTAGGTGGGCAGTGAGTACACTCAGCCCATACAAGGCTTCGGGGATGGATGGCATCATTCCCATCCATCTTCAAAGGAGTATTGAACAGCTAATGCTGTTCCTTATTAGTATTTTCCGGGGAAGCCTACCATCCATAGGGCATGGATAACGGCTGGGGTGATCTTTATCCCGAAGGTTGGGAAGAAAGACCCTTTTCATCCCAAATCTTTTAGGCCAATCAGCCTAACCTCCTTCCTGCTGAAAACCTTTGAAAAGAATTAGAATTTCGCACTCGGTGCAATGTCCTCTGCATGCGCATCATGCATCATGCCTACAGAGAAGGGAACTCAACAGAATCGGCTCTCCTGAGCCTCGTTGACAGTCACCAGCGCTCCGTAAAGGCCAAAGAGGTGCCTTTTTAGTAAGAGAACTCCGTAGAAGGGGAGTTGAGTCAAGGCTCACGACCTGGCTGGGCAAACTCCTCTGTAGCAGAATAGCGGAAGTCACTGAATGTAACAGTTAGAGCTCAAACCACCAGAGGCTGCCCGCAGGGTGGTGTCCAATCACCATTACTCTGGAGCCTAGTGGTGCATGAGCTGTTAGATAAACTTACAGCAAATAGCTTCGATTGTCAAGCTTATGCCGATGACATAACTCTTATCTGTAAAGGTAATTTTGAGAGCACATTGTGCGATAGAATTACACTGGGCCTAAGTCTGAGCTTAGACTGGTGCAGAGATGTGGGGCTGAACATCAATTCAGCAAAAACCACAGTTGTCGCCTTTACCAATCACTTCAAGCTGAAATCCATTCGCCCCATAGTCTCCACTGGCGCCAAATATGTGGGAGTCATACTAGATAAGCGATTACTCTCGCAAGGCCGCTATGGCCCGAATGAGCTGTAGATCTCTTGCAGGGAAAAAATGGGGAGGGTCTCCAAAAATCCTACTGTGGATGTACGTTGCTATAGTGAGGCCCATAGTCAGGTACGGAGCTGCGGCTTGGGCGAATCGCGCTGACCTTGATGTCACGAGACACGCCTGCACGTGCATCTCGGGCGCTATGCGCACTTTCCCATTCATTGCTCTGGACGTGGTGCTTGGATTCCACCACTGCACTTGTATATCAAGCACAGTGCTCGCAGATCCACCATGAGGATAACAGGGGCAAGACCAGCTGACTCTGCTGCGACTGCAACTGACCTATTACTGGAATCCGCAGGATGCTCAGTTGGCCAAGTTCAGTTTTGAGAAACACTTCAGAACGGAACTTAGCAACAAGTCGGAGTTCATTGAGAGATGTGCCTCGTTTAACATTGAGAGACATAGCCATTTACTCAGATAGTCAGGCAGTAATCAGTGCACTCAGTGCACATAGGATTGTTTCCAGACTAGTAAGGCATTGTATAGGAACACTCAATGAGTTGGGTGTAAACAATAAAGTAACCATATACTGGGTACCAGGGCATGCGGGGATCCCCGGCAATGAAGTCGCCGACATCATGACTGAAATGAGGGCGAGTACGCCTTTCTATGGCCCAGAGCCCTTCTGGGAGTCATCAGCCAGAGCAGTCGTGTCTATTTCATGACTGCCTGCGATGACTTTTGGAGGTTGAAAGGGGAAAGGCAGAGTTAACGTCTGCTAGGAAGCTACAACAGCAAGAGAACCAAAGATTGTTTGGAGTTGAGCGAAGGATATCTTCGAATAGACACAGGTTTCCTGACCGGGCACTGCAGATTGCGCAAGCATCTGCATAATCTTAAGATAGGGGAGGACAGTCTTTGCAGACTTCTCTGGAAGAAGACGAGACCCCAGAACACCTGCTTGAGGACTGCCCAGCTATCAGTCGGCTGAGGTTGGCCCACTTGGAAAACCGTACACGCACCACACAGGAAACGAGGGCTCTTCGACGCGGCGACATCATCGCATTCTTACGATCGATTGGACTGCTCGAGGAGCTAAAGTTCAGACACTAGGACGAGGGCACAATAGACCCAAGTTGTCGCTGTGCACGAACTTCTTAAAATATTATTATTATTATTATTAACTACTTGGGAGTCACACTTGACTCCAAGCTCAACTGGAATGCACACTTAGAAAAGATCATAAACAAAGCAAATCGAGCACAATTTGCTTGCAACAGGGTATTCGGTAGAGCATGGGGCCCAAGTCCCAATATGATCAACTGGTCTTTTAACACTGTGGTAAAACCGATCTTAACCTATGAATCGCTTGCTTGGTGGACGATATCTACCCAGAAGACAGCTGCGCCTGCACTCACTAAACTGACTGACGACTGGTCTGCATTGGCATCACTGGAGCAATCCGCACATGTCCCACTGCAGCACTGGGAGTCATAACGGGCATACCCCCTTTACCAATTACACTGAAAATGGAGGCTTGCCTGGGTGCACTTCGCCTTCAAAACATCACCAACATAAAAAGCGGTGATCTTACTGGGCATCTTAGGGTTCTTGAACGCCTAATAAACGAAACCATTCTGCGCGTAACTGACGAACAGAAACCAAAACTTGTTTTCCACAGAAACTTCTCTGTAGTCCTGTACACTAGGAATGAATGGAAAACAAAATCAATATCAATATCAAACTTGGTACACTGATGGGTCGAAAGTCTCTCTGACAATCAGGCAGCGCTCATAGCGCTGAGTTTCTTTACGATCTCTTCCAGACTTGTAGAGAACTGTTTCCAATACATCTTAGCTTTCTCTCTTCCAAGTGAACGGACGTGTTTTTTTCTTGCGCTCTCGTTTTGTGTAATTTTTTGATAAAAACAACCGGTGTTTTATTCTAATTCTTTGATTTTGTTTCACTTCCGTTCACTTCGTGTGCATGCAGCTATTCTGTTTTGTGTATTTAATAATTATTAATTTCACATTTTAGTTGCGCTGCTAGTGTTTGCTTTAGCATTTTTTGCATTCCTCTTTGTGTCTCTCCGTTTAGCTTGCGCCGTCGCGACAGCTAAACGAAAAGCTTGCTCCCACGCTCACCCGCTCACCCGCTCTCTCACTCTCCCGTTTTTTCGGTGCAGCTGCACTCTTATCTGTCCTTACGCAAAGGTACAGTGGTAAGTCTAAATAATGTCCGCTATTGTCTGTGTCGTTAAAACCTGTAAAAGGGTTATTACATCCGCTGATCTTACAATCGGCTGCTGGCTGTGCGACAACATTATGCATGCCAAGTGCATTGGTGTTGTGGCTCGGGCAATAGACGATGTAAGAAAAAACATCGGTCTGCGGTACTGTTGTGAGGCCTGTCGCGATGTTGAAAGGGAGATGATGTCTTTTATGCGGCAAACCAAAAACGGTTTTAGAGACGTATTATTGAGTTTCCGCAAAACTCAAGATATGTTCTTGGCGCTGGATACTCAATTTAATAGCCTAAAGCTATTAAATGAGTCTCCTAGGCGCTACTGGTCGGCAGCATCTAGACGGATCCCAACCTCCAGCGGTCGAACAGCAGCCTCCGGCGACACAGCCCTCGGCCTCAGAACCGATTCCAAGAGTTTTGAGATCGACTAGCAAGAAAGATTCGGCCTCCGAATGTGCTGCTGGAGGAACCGCGCCCCCGGTGATTTCCGTTATATCCCCTGGGTCTCAAATATTGACCCCTCAGAGCCCCATTAATTTACCTGCCCAGGGTGTCAGGCCCGGACTACCGGCCGATATCGGTAAAGCAGACATTCAGTCTGTATCGTTAAAAGCCCTTATAGCTGTCCCACCTACGAAACAGATTTTTGTTTCGCGGCTCTCCCCTTCTCAGACATCGGAAGATGTAATTGCCTTTATACAAGGCAAAACTGGAGCCGAAAATAATAAACTTAAGGTGGAAAAATTCAAATTTTCTTATGCTAGGGTCTTTCAAAATAAATGTCCCTAACGAACTCTTTGACACAATATGTTCGACCAAATTCTGGCCTGAATTCGTTGTCGTCAAGGTGTTCGAAGATAAGAAAAAGAAACGGCGGCCTGTAGGAATAAGTTTTCCCAGGCCCGACCAGACCACTGCGCCCTCTCTCCGAAGTTTTTCCAGCTGTATTCACGATATATGGGCTGGATCGGCCTATCAGACGTGGAGGTGGTGTCCTCATAGCGGTTGACTCCACACTAGCGTCTGAGTTAATTTATTTCGAGGAGTGCAATGATGTTGAATTCCTTTGCGTGAATCTAATCAGTTAATGGTAGCTCTATTTTTATTACTTGTTCCTACATTCCTCCTATGTCGGAACTTCCTATTTATTGGAACCATCTTTCCGCAATTCAGATGGTTTCCAATCGACTTTCGGATAGTGACCATTTAGTAGTTCTTGGTGATTTTAATATCCCAGGGGCTACTTTGTCCTCAACCAATTCCTCCAATACACTTTTTACCACTACACAGCATGATTTTATTTCTGGCTTGTTCGACATTTCGCTGTCTCAAGTGCGCTTGCTAGATCTGTGTTTCGTCTCAGACCCGGCAAGAGTTAGTATAGCCAGGGCGGCGCCGCTGACGCTACCCGAAGATCCCTATCATCCTTCTTTCGATGTGACTATCGACATTGGGAATGAGCTAAAAAATATATCTGCTTGTCCTGACAAAAAAAGTCCTCTGCGAAGACGGACTTCGAACGGCTGAATAACCTCATATCTGATTTTAATTGGTCCGATCTATACAGGTACACCGACATGGCTGAAGCCGGGGATATTTTTTACAGTGCCATGAATTCATTTTTTCCTGAATGTGTTCCGTTATACTATCCGTCAACCTCCAATAAGCCTCCTTGGTTTACTAAAGAGTTGAGTCGCCTTAAAAATAAAAAATTTAATCTGTATTCTAAATATAAACGAAACGGTTCTCAATCTGTCCTTTCCTCTTATTTATCTGCTCGGTCGAGATTTACCGTGCTGAACGAGCAGTGTTACAAAAATTATTTGACTCGTTGTAAGGCCCAGTTCTCTGAGGACCCAAAACAGTTTTATAATTTTGTTAACACCAAACGTAAGCCTATTACTCATCCTTCCTCGCTTTCCTTTGAAAATACTACCGTAAAAAAATGATCAGGCAATTGCCGATCTATTTGCGCAGTTTTTTCAAACCACTTACTCTAACTCCACCGATTCAAAGCGGACTTATTCTTACATCATGCCCAAGTCAAACCTTATTTTCAGTCCTAATTTGAACGAAAGCTCTATCCTTTCCGATCTTCACCGTGTAAAACCCGTTTATTCGCCTGGTCCCGACGGAATACCTGGCTGTGTGCTTAGGTATTGTGCCGACGCCCTGTGCAATCCCCTTCTAAAATTGTTTACCTTGTCCTTAGAGACCTCCCACTTTCCCCTTATTTGGAAGGAATCATTTGTTATTCCTCTCCACAAAACAGGTAGCAAATCAGATGCCAATAACTATAGAGGGTTGTCTAAGTTGTCGGCCATCGCAAAACTTTTCGAAAAAATCGTTACTCCTCACTTGCAGCACCTGTGTAGATCAATTATTTCTCCATGCCAACAT
>VNJU01008064.1:0-56663 GCA_008042675.1 Drosophila seguyi
TAGCTTAGAACAAACAAGATATACATACGTATACGTGATATATTCGTGTGTGCCAGAGCGGGAGGGCGATAGCGTGCTGTGTGCATGCGAATTCATATTTGCGATACTCGCTTTTGTTGCTGCTGTTGTTGTTGTTGTTGTCGTTGTGTATTTTTGGCGCTTGTTTGCTTTGCTTTCAATTTTCGCTGCGCACGAAAAGGAGAAACGAAGGGGGAGAGCGAGAAATAGTGATAAAAATGCTCCTAGCCGAAGCACAAGTGTTTTTTGGTTTTTAATACTCTTACTTTTTATACAATTACTAAGGGGTTTTTTGCCAAAAAAAAAAAAAAATGATTTGGAAATTGTATATTTTAAAATAACATTATTATTTCCCTGGATTTCTTGTAAATCTCTTGTTTTTAAAAGTGTTGTGTTCTAGACTAAATTGTTATAATTTTTCTTCTCTGAAATATAAGTTGGGAATTAGAGTGCCAAAAAGTTAAAAAACAAACATTATCAAAATACTTTGTTACTTTATTCATTAATTTCATTTAATTTCCTGAATTTATTTATTTATTTATAATGAGTTGTGCAGTGCACAAATAAATACATAAACATTTGTTTTACTTAATCTTCAAAAAGTGTATTATAATATTTGTGTATACCCTTATTTTTTTGGCTCTTGCAATTATATTTTGCGATTAATTCAGCTTCTTTGTGGAAGTTAAAAATATACATATGTATATAAACTTTCATTAAATGTTTTCCAAAATACGGAAATTTTTGAAAAATGTTATCCCTTACGTTTAATTTACTTTCTCCCCCCTTTTTCTTTATTTCTAATGTGCAATTTTTGTTGCTTTCCCGAACCAAAATCAAAAAGTAGGTTAAATTTACGGAAATTGCGCCGAGTGCCGAGATATACATATACAAACATACATAATACTAAATATGTTTCAGTGTGTGTGTGTTTTTTTTTGGTATAAAAATATAAAATAGCTATAAAACAAAAGCAACGCAAAACAGATACGTGTTCAGATAGCGCACTCACACACATCTAAATTGTTGCTTTTGCTAATGTTCTGTTTTTGTTTTTGTATTTTTTTTTAAATTTGTTTTTGTATATTTTTGTTTTGTTGTATTTTTTGTTGTGTCTGTGTGGATTATGCAATAATTGAGCGAGGAGACCGAGTAAGATAGTCCGAATGACTAATGATATGGAATTGGCTGCAAACAGGTGCCGAAAGCGAGATAAAAGTGTTCCTTTTTTGAGTAATTATGGCTTTAAGAAACTCTTGAAAGTTAAATTGAATTTAATTTTTAATTGCAGCAATTTTTTTTTAGCTTCGCCATTTGTGCGCATCCAATCAGAATGCATTGTTACAAAGTTGAGATAGAGATAGATGCACACGATCGTTGCATTCTTCTCTTTCCTTTTGCCTTCGTTGAGTGCAAATTTTTTTGCTCGGCTCTCTCTCAACTTCGTGCCTTTTTTGTTTTTGCTTTTGGCATCGCAACTTCGTGACTTTGGTTTTTTTTTTGTTTTGCTTTTGTCATTGCAATATGGTATTCGCATGCGCTTTCGGCTTCGTGCACTGAATTTTAATTCGTCGGTTTTTATCTTTTTGAATTTCACGAAGTGGCTTTGTGCTTTTGTTTGCTTTTGCAACTGTTCGGTTGTGCATTGTTCGGATTTGCAGTGTTCTTATTGGAGGAAAAAAAAGCCGAATGCATTTGTGGGAAAGATGAAAAATAATAAATAGAATTAAAAGTAAGAACAAATAATACATTTAAAAAAAGAAGAAATCAAGAATTGTTTCAACAATAATGTCACAGCAAATTTATGATCAAAAAAATCGAATCACAAAATTCTTAATTTAATACCAGAGTTTAATTTTAAAAGATTAAATACATACATATATTATTGCTTTAAATCTATCTAAATCAAACACAAAACTAATTCAATTTTCTTTCTTTTTCTTTGCAGGTAAAGAAAATGTTTCCTCTTGGTCCAACTAGAAATTGCCACCCTTGAGTAAGTGCTTTCAATGCTTCCCCCTAAAAGAAGATACAATATGTATCTCACAAATCTTTAGCCTAGTCATGGCTCAGTTGCACACGAGACCTGCCACGTCATGTCGAAACAATTCCGTAGACCAAAAAGTGCGTTTCCCAATTCGGGAAAGCAAATCTCCCCACCTACTTTTTGGGAAACCCATGAAAACCATGAAAACCAGATCCATCATCCCAGCAGCAGATGGAAGAGGAAACTTTAAGCCACCACCACCAACAAAAAAAAAACGGGGCAGAGAGTGTGCCGCTGCCACACCCACCCAAAAAAAATATAAACTTCCCTTCCTCAGTGTTTCTGGGTTTTGTGTGCAGCTCACAAACAAGAATGCAATTCCGGACGAGAAATCTCGGCCGGAAAAAGAAGAAAATCATCCTTCGGGGCACGTGCTGGTAATGAACTCAACCTCGGGTGAATGCAACCCCTGTCGAGTGTTTAGGGGTAGCATAGCTCTCTTCGGGGCTAATCCCCTGACTGCAGCAACCCAGCTGCAGCATCAAAGGATCTCATGGTTAAGGATCTCGAGTCCTGGCCGGGCGCCGCGCCAACCCCTTGCTGGAGTGCAACTGCAACAATTTTTCGGGCAACGGTTAATTAACCGTTGCGTCTTTGTTGCAATTGAGGGGTTGTGAAGGGTTGGTTGCACACAGGCTCAGACCTTGGTTTCGAGGGGTTGCACATCGCCGACTGCTAAGCTGTCCAAATTGCTGATGTGACAGGCGCTACGCGTGTGCCGCCGCCTCACAACTAATTGCACTTTCACAGAATCCCAAACAAAAAAAGGATTGCACAAAGAGGTTTTGCGGAAAAACTGGTTTCCATTACAATGTAAAAGGTATTTCTACAAACAAAGTTGCTCTTGGTACAGGGATTTGTCAAATGGGGGTTGTGAAATAGTTGGAACATGAAAAGGAAACAAGCTAAAGGGAAAAACATAACCCTACAAATTAGTCATAAGTCATAAGTTTTGCAACCCTTTTTTTATATATGTTCCAAATTGAAAACTAATGATTTGATTATATAGAAAAGCAGGAAAATTATTTTAACCCTAACTAAAAAATTCCGAAACTTTCCTTAAGGCTGATTTACTTTTTGAAATAAAAGAAAACTTGAGTCCTGGCTTGTTATAAGTTTTCAAGTCAACACCTGAAAGTTTTCCTCTTCTTTTTTCAACTACCTTTCGGCGAAAACTCTTCAAGCAGCAAATAAATTCTAAGGACTGAGTTTTCTTTTTCTTCCTATTTTTCCCGAAAATGACCAAAAGCAATCGTTGTCGTCTCTGCCTCAATTTGACACATTTTCAATAGTCACCCCCCGTTGGCTCCTTTTTTTTTCTATCCTGACTGCAACTTGCTCCTTCATCAATCTTGGGGGAAAAAATCCCTAAAGAAAGGAGAAGAGAAGAGAAGAAGGAATAAGAAAAGAAAAGGGAAAAGAAAAAGGAAAAGAAGAGGAAGGCATTTATTCTGCTGGAAAAGCTAAGGCAGAAAAGAGTCACGCCTCTGTGACGGCTCATCACAATTTTGGGTAGGGAAAAAACTTTGTTGCAACATTTTGTTTTGCTGCCTGTGTGCTCAATTGCCCAACAACAACAACAACAGCAGCAGGAGGAAGTCCTGCCTATAGGATTCGGACCTGGTCCTGGACTTTTTTGTTGCTTTTTTCCTACTTTTTTTTTTAATAACAGAGAAAAAAGGGAATTTAACTTTTGTTGCTTACGTCATTGGAAATTCTGTGTTTTTTTTTGGCAAGTGCGTGACAAGGCGGGGAGCAGGAAAAAAAAGTCACTTTAATGACATTTTGTTGTAGGCTGTAGATGGGAAAATGGAGACAAGAGAGAAAGAGAAGAGAGGGGGAGAGGGTAAGAGGAAAATGGTCATTTTGGAGCTCTAGCTTTTTTTATGTACATTGCATTTTTATTCTCTACACATTTTATGTATTTTTCTACCTTTTCTGTCTCTAAAGGAATTATATACTTTATGAAAACACAGTAATATCTAAGATATTTTTAAAGCACAGAGAAATATATATAGTTGGGATTTTCTTACAAAATTTAGAAACTCCTTCAACTTGATCAAATTTATAACATTTTGAATATTTAAAAAACCAGGTTTAAAAAAATAAAAAAGCTAAATATGAAAGGCTTTTTAAAGTATTTCTTCAAAATTTTTATTGGACTTTATAAAGTATTTTTTTACAGAAATCAAACAGCTTAAAATAATTGTCAGTTTTATTATTATTCGATTTTTAAAGTATTTTTACCAAAAAACAATCATCTAAAAATACTTGCTAGTGTGACCCTATTGACGCATTTTCTTTAACTTTTTTGGACACACTGGTAACCAAGCGAAATATATACAAATATTGCTTGCCACACTATAAAAGCGATTTTATCTTATGTTGGTATAAGAATTTAACAATTTTTATTTAAGAATTTCAACTGGTTTTAAATATATCCCAAGTTAAAAAAAGTTTTTTTTAATTTCTCAAATTTATAAAATATTTTAAAGTGTCTACCATTTCTCCTCTCCTCTTCCCCTCTTTCTCCTTCTTTTTTTTTGTACTTTACCTTGTCCCTCCCTGTGTTCCCTTTTATTTTTTATGTTCTTCTTATTCAATGCACGTCCAATGAAAATGATTGTGTATACGCCTCAGTGCCCCGCGGCAAATGCGTGCGGCATGAGTAATTAGCAGGCGCAGGACACTCGGCAGGATACACACGCACCCACACTGCCGCACTCTCCCGAACACACACACACTTATACTTTTACCTTCAAATAATTGCCTAATTGCATTAGCCCAAAATTATGCTGCATTTTTGCACTTCAAAGACGAACATTTTCGGGATGCTGCCACAACTTTCTCTTTCTGGATGGCTTTTCCCGTTTTCGTTTTTACTTTCCTCTTTTTTGTTTTTGCAGGACAAAACTGGGTGACAATTTGCTGCACAAGTGCGTGACAATATCCTGCGTATCTGTGTGCGTGTGCAACCCCCGAAAAAAGGAGAAGAAAGCGCACGAAATGCCTGGAGTGTACATACACCACCCACCCTTGGTATTTTTGGGCTCGCAAGAAAATTGATTTTTCCGCAGTTTTCCCGTTTTTCCAAATTTCTCGCTGCAGTCTGCGTTTTATGTGCGTTCCTGCGAGTGCTTTTTGGGTCCTGTTCGGCTCATCTCCTTGGGGTTTCCCCCTCATGTTCATGGGCATAAATTATGTGCGTGTGTATGGGTTTTTGGGTGGACTTGTTGGGGGAGGGGTGAGGGAGGTTGCCTGAAGGAAAAGGACACTAACTGCGCCTGTGCGTTCTTGTATTGTTTTGACACTTTTACTCGAGTTGATTTGCAGCAGCATCTGCAGAACTGAAATGGGTTTGGGAACTGGACAAATGGCTTCTCCCGAGATGCTCTGCAGTTGTCGTAGGGAAGGGGGAAAGTGAGGGATAAAATACTATAGGGTTTATGTTAAATATCAAATATTTTTATATAAAAGGTAAGGTATCCTTCCACATTTTTTCCCTTTTATTAAGCTACAGTAACAAATACAAAGATAAATAAAACTCACATTAAAAACAAAACAAAAAAGAAGAAATACAATCCTGGAATATTTTATTATTTTCCGAACAGATATAAAGATTTTATTTAAGTAAAATTTCAATTTTATTAGCTGTACAAATTTAATAATTTAGACAGCCTAATAAAATAATGAATAATGATATAATAATAAAGTATATGTTTATGTCACATTTTAATTATTTTAATAAAAAGTTTGTAAAGTTATCTGGTTAAAAGTTAATGTTTTCAGAATTTTCTTCCTTGGTTGTAGTTTATTTTACACATAAAATAACATTTTTAAATGGAATAAGTTTATTCTTTGATATTTAGTGAAATGGCATTTGTTTTAACAATTTTAAATAATATTAAAAATTGTCAAGCAGAACGTTATTGATATTCAAAAGGAATATTTTTTACCAGTACTCGTTGCTTCGCTTTTTCTCCATCAAATATTTAAATATTTTTCATCAATATTCATAGCATTTAACGCTGAATTTACAGCATTGATATTTTTCAATGCCATTTTTTTAATAGCATTTTTTTTTCAATACCATTTTTTTCTCAATTCAATTTGTTCTCTATTCCATTTTTTCAATTCAAAATTTTTTGTTCACAATTATTTCATATAAATAATTTCTGTTGAGGACAACCCTTAACGGGTTGTGCGTGTGCCACGCCCACTCGCTGAATGAAAATCACTTGACTTTTCATTAATAAAATTGGCAGCAGACGCCCAAAGAATGGGAGAAGTTGGAGTTTTAGAGTTTTAAGAGGGGAGCATAAGGGGATCTCTCGATGAATGGGCGTCCATATATGCATCCAACATTTGAACCCTTTTTGTTCATTGTTAAATTTCATAAATTTTTTTACTGCCCAACCGTATTTTGTTTTGTTTTTTTGGTCGCGTCAAGAGAGACACGCAGAATGCGGCTTACCGAAAAGTAAAAGGTTCCTCGATCCGCGAGTCGCGTATTTCCAAAACTTCTTTTCAAAAATTTGTAGACCCAACTCAACTTGGTATGGAAAAAAAAGGACTCACACCTTTTACAGACTGCAGCAACCCCAAAAAGTGAAATTCATTTGGAAAAAAATTAAAAAAAAAAAAAATTGTTTTCCATACGCATTAATGCAGCAATGCGTAAGCAAGAAAATAAAGACTGGGAAATTGTGAGGGCCAGACCTCGTTATGATTATGCTATATATATATGAAATATATTCTGGGGTAGTCCTTGTAAGGACTTGTTTGTTTGAGTTTGGCAGTCTTTGATATGCGACAAAGGCAAGTTATTTATTGCTTAATTTTTTTTTGGATTTTCTCTTTTTTATTTTTGAAATTGATTAACGCAGGAAGGTTCTTTGTTTTAATTTATGAATGGGTTTTGGGTTTGAGTTTTGTTCAGGATTATAAGGGGCTTAAAATGATTTTAAACTGATTTTTTATATGCTAAATAACAATAAATAATATGTATTTCACGTATGCATATTGTATATTTCATAACTTAATAAACACTCTTCTTTAAGACCCATAACCTTTTCCTCTTTTCATAAATCCAAACTCTCTTCTTGAGACCTTTAACTTTTATTTTGCATTTAAAAAGCCTTTTTTGGTTATTTTTGGTATCAAACTTTTGAAAAATGTTTTCGTAAACTCCTTCAACATCCATTACCATTGTTTGTTTTTAGCTTTAGCCTAGCTGGGTCTTTGGAAGCTCACCCAATCATTCCATAAATTCTCCATCCCACAAACCTCCCCCAAAACGAGATCGCTGTTCAAAATTCAATGAGCAAAGTGCCGCCTGGACGTTGAATTTATTGAAAAATCATGATATGTAACCATCGCATAACCGCAGGAAAGGGTTAAGGCAAAGGGCCAGAGCAGCCAGCAGCCTGCTGATAGCCAGGAAGCGGGTCCTGAATTCGAGCTCACAGTTTGATTTTGAGTTTGAGTCTGAGTACGAGGCTGAGGCTGAGGCTGGTCTGGCATGCAAAAGCGTCGATATGACAGCTTGACTGAACTAAAACCGCGTTGCCGCCGATGCTAGACAAAAGGCCAAAAGGGGCTGGGGTAGGGCAGAAAAAACCTGGTAAAGCACACGCATGGCCAGGACCAGGAAATATGATTTTTTCGTGCTTGTTGAGCAGCATTCAGGCGCTTTTTTTTTCCTGTGAGCTAGGTGGCAGCAGGAGCTGATTCTGGAGAGCCTACCATGCCGCACACGCTGATTGACGTGCCTTTTATTGATGCTCTTGATTGGTTTTTACCTTTTTACACAGACATGCGGGTGGGTGGTTAGGTCCACCCGCCACCTAACCACCTTTCCAGATCTCCACCTGCACCCCTTCCCCCTTTAGCACTCGTTAGTTCAATATGTGCGTCGGTGTCTGGATGCCACGCCTCCTGGGTTATGATTTTTATTACAGGTGGGATATGAGATGAGCCCCAAAAAAAAAAAAAAAACCGAGAGACGAAATCCTGCTCTCTGATGAATTGTGTTTGGTCTCCCATCTCGTCTCGTTTTTGTATTTGCGTAAAAAATGTTGCCGCTTTTCCCCGAGTTTTTCTAAACCCATCATCATCATCAACATCATCGTTGTTGCTTAATTTTTTATGCACATAGCGGATTTTTGCTCGAAAATCTATTTGCGTTTTTAATCAAATGTTCAAATTTTTGGATCATTGTATTCTTTGGTTTGTTTAACTTTTATATCGTAATTGCATATCTCTGAAAGAAAACAAGGGCAACTAATCAAATGTCTGCCATCGTCCGGCTTCTATCGTTACTTCCGTTTCCGTATTTTCGATTCTTGTTTTTTGGAGGAGGTTCATCCTTGATCCGTTAATGCCTTAATTCTTGCTGCGTCCGCGATATCCTGTATCCCTGTGCCCTGTGTGTCCTGCTCCTGTCCACGTGTATTAAATCGATGAAGTATTAACGACTTAATTGCATGTTTGTCAGACATTTTGCATTCCCTTCTCCCCTAATGGCAAGTTTTTTTTTTTTGAGAATTTCGTTGTTATCCTGGGCTCACAGTAGGCGTTGCAGTCGAGTCCTGCGGCGAGAGCTCATTTCGGGAAATGCGAATTCGATTAAAGTAATGACTTTTTGAGTAGCCTTTTGGGGTTTGGGAGTTGAGCGATGGTAGTTAAGGTGTGTGTGTGTGTGGGTGTTATCTCTAAAAAGAAGGAAACGAGGGAAACAGAAAGGAGAGAAGAAAAGGAAGGAGAAGAGGGGAAAAGAAAGGGAAGAACAGAATCAGAAGGATAAGAAAATAAACCAAGAAACAGCCTGAGTTTCCCAGAAGAGACTAATATTGATTTAATGTCATTAATTTGAAATTATTTGGTAATTGTGGTGAACAAAAGGGGCTAAAGATAAATTTTAAATAATCCAAAGAATTTTAAATTGCATAAAAATAAGCTTAAAATTTAGTAAATACTCAGATACATATTTAAAGATACTTAGATAACAAAATATTAAAGATACTTACATAAACAAGATTTAAAGCAATATTTTATAATTCGAGCCGAATTAAATATTAAAAATAAATTTACTTCGTTGCAAGGAAATTCATTTAACCATAGAATATATATAATTTAAGAAAATATTTTTTTGAAGCAAGTTTTCTTAATTTAAGACGTTATATAAATATATTTCTTAAGGAATATTTGGACCTTAAAATCGTATTAAATTTTAAACATAGAAAATTTTATAGCTGCAACTGCATTATTAAATATTTTATTTTTATATAAATCCAAAAAGTAAACATAAATAAATAGGTATCTTTTTCAATCATCATTTGGTACTTCGAGGTGTTTTATAAATATTTCCTTCAAGCAATATTTGGACCTTCAAGTAGTATTAAATTTTAAAGACAAAGTCTTCTTAAGCTGCAACCTATTATTAATTTTTATATAAATCCAATAAATAAATATATTTTTCCAGCAACATTTGGGCCTTATTATAAATATCTTTTAGGTACCATTTAATACTTCAAACCCTCCTAAATTTTAAACACAAAAATCCACTTCAGTTGCAACCAAAGTCATTTAGACTGGCAGCAGGCTTTCCTTTCCAAAAAAAAACCGCACTAAACCAAACCCGAAACCGACAAAAGCTTTCATTCCTGTATCTCTTGTATTTCTAATTCCAATCCAAAAACCTCCTCCTCCTCCTCCCTCTCTTTCAACGACAGCTTAACGTACTAATTGACAAGCAAGCAAAAATATTTACGTACTCAAGTCCAAACATTCTAATCAATGCACTGCGAGGGACAAAGGAAAGGCCTAAAAAAAATACACACGAGGGAAGCCAGGAAAGCCAACCCGATGGAGAGATATAGAAGCCCAATCTCTAGCAATAGTAGGCATAGCTTTCAAACTGGCAGGAGTATAGATATATATACTATATCGTATATGAGGGGGGTTGCAGCAGACAACAACAGGCAGGACACAACAACGAAGCCTTTCAAACAAACAGCAATTCCTGGCCAGGGAAATTCATCAAAGCCAGTAAAAAAAAAAAGAAAATACAGGCAGGAAAAAGCGTTTTCAGGCTCGGCTCCTGTGCGTCGTTGCCTTCGTTCTGTGTCCAACTGTCAAAATGCGTCGAAGCGAACATCATTGGATTTGTGATTGAACAGAAATTTCCATACATTGAAGTCGCTTCTTTTTTTTTTGTCTCCTTTCTGTGTCGTTGTCTGCCCATTTTCATTTAGAAAATGCATGCTGGAGTGATAATGCTGGACGGGTTTTTTTTGTGGGACCTGGACAACCTTCATTAGTCCAGGGATATTCCCTTTCTCAATCCTCCCAACGAATCGAAAATTTATATTTACGGAATTGTAAGTTATGCACTCGACTGAGTCTCTGAATTGTCTGTCAAATGTCGCTACAAGCGGGAAATTCCCTTTGCATTTTTTCCAGAGTGGTTTTCCCTGTCACAGAATCAAACCCCTCTACAACCCTCAACCCAACCCTGACATCGAACGTTCAATAATTGTGTAAAGCGCTTTCAGTTTTACATTTCAATCTTAATTTAGTTTTCGGCATAACGTTTGCTTGCCTCTGACCAAGGATTGACGACCGCCAACCGCCGGACAAAAGGGATTCCATCCGCCAAAAAAAAAAAACACCGGGTTTGTCCATCATGAGCTTGTTACGGAGCTACGAAGGGGTATTTACGGATTTGGTTCCGTCCTGGATTTGGGGAGGGGAGATGATAGGCAAATTGTTATTTTTGTTGTTCGCCATTTGGCCAGTTGATCTTTTGGCTAATGAAGTTTGTCATTGAGCTTTATTTAATTTGGTGATGATGCAAATAAAATAAGGGAAGAAAAATGGGGAAAAATGGAAAGGAAAAGGATAGAGGAGAGGAATACATGTAGGCATTATTTATTTAACTTTTTTATAGAACCAAAAATGTTAAAAGTCTGAAAACTTGTAAATAAACCTTTCCTAAAATATATTTTAATAAATTCTGGTATTAATTTCAAAATCAAATAACTTTAGAAAAACCTTTTATAAATGTCAAAATTGTATTGCATTTCCCCAAACCTCACCCACTTGACATCCGTTTCCCCCCTTGAATTTAGCAACATGAAAACGTTGCCGTAAAACTTTGACAGTTTTCAAATTCAAGATGACAATTTGAGCTGTCAGGGACAGAGGTGGAAAATGATGCGGCGAGTTTTTAGTGAGGGAAGGGGAAAGGTCAATTTTTCGCAGGCCCACCTGCAGCTGTCAAGTTGACCTGCTCCTGCTACTGTCACTCCTCCTGCTTCTCCTCCTGCTCCTATTCCTGCTCCTCCCTTCAGCTTCTCTTCCTTTCTTATTTTTCCCCACTCTTCTCTACGTTTCAAAACCATCTAGAGAATTGCTTAAAACAATTGCGCATACGACGCGTGGCCTGCGTGAAAATTGCAACATTACAACGTGTAGGAAAATGTTTGGGAAATGGCAATGGGGGGGAGGTGGACATAGAGCCCTAGGACCGGGGTGAGTGCTGTGTATGTATAGCACTTGGGCAAACGTCGTCCATCGCCTGGATGTGTTCCTGCCAGTTACCTTTTTGACATTTGATTGAGATTTGTTATCGGCGAATTCATCAATGATATATACAATAAAAATACACACGCAATGCAGGGAATGGGGGGGATTTTTTTTCGGCCAGACTGTGTGAGACGCACAAAAAAGGAAACCTGGTAGGAGGGTAGAGACTCCTGTCCAGTGACCATTCATTCTGTGTGTGTCTGATGCCCACTCCCCCCCACCTGGCAATAGTTATCGGCCAGGACCAGTGACATTCGCAGGCAGGCAGGCTGGCAAACCCGGCTCCGTGTTACTTCTATTAGATTTTTCCCTCTGACTGAAATAAAGGAAAAGAAAAAAAAAACAGATTTTGAAAATGGGAAAATGGGCAAAGCAGACCAACCAAGCAGCTGTTGTTTGGTCCTGCCTGTATAACGTCCTGGCCCTGGTCCTCCTCTACACTCTTCCCCCTGGATCGTTGTGTATTTTTGCAATAAACCAAGACACACACACAGGCTAAAACCTGGCCATGCGTACCTTTCGATCCTTGTGTGACATTTGAATTCGGCAGAGAACGAAATGTGGGTAAACCGGGGGGGGGAGGGTTTTTTCTTTTAGCCAACTTTGGAGGTAGACCTCCTCCTGTTTAGGCCAACGTTTGCGTATCTATTTTTTAATTTTGCTGACGAGGCACGAAAAACATACACAGAACGCAATTGTTCCCAACGTCCACAATGCATTCCAGTAGCCACGGCGGATGCTATTCCTGGCTTCTGTTTTGTGTGTGTCCTGACATGTGTGTGCGCGTCTCCTGCTGATAAGCAGTAGCCAGTCAAAAGGGGGTTATCTAGAGGGGGGTTAAGGCCATCCTCCGCTAACAAAGAGCCCCCCTCTGAACATGGAGTCCGCGCCAAATGAAAAGTTAAACTGTGTGACGCGTTGGGAAATGCGGAAGTAGAGGATGAAGGATGGAGGATGGAGGATGAAGAGCTGGAGAGCTGGAGAGCAGCCAGAATGGATGAAGGATGTTTGATTCAAGACCCCCATTCACCCTCTCCTCCCTCTGTCCGTCCTGCTGTGTGTGTGTGTGATGAATATTTACTGCGTGCGCTAACTGCTAACTACCTACAGGTATTCCCCCTTATTTTTTGACATTTTTAATTGGGTTTGAGCAACGCCAATAACGCGGAGCGAGGTAAGAACGGGGTTGAAGGGGCAAACAGTTTTTGCCACTTTACGCTTGTCTGTCGCGAGTCTTGTTCCCCATGATTGAAAGCTGGCCAAAAAAAACTGAGGGTTCGATTTCACAAAGAAAGCTAAACGTCTATTAAAGGTAAACATGAGATAAAAGATTTTAAGAAAACAATGTAAAACAGGCCTTTATAACTAATAGAATTCCTCCATGGATACTTTTTAGATAGAGAGTTTTCTAAGGTATATTTTACCCTAAGATTAACTTCAAAATTAGAACAAAAGTTATATCTTATATTATTATTATTCTAAGGGAACAAAGGTACTTATTAGGCAAAAGATGTAAGGAAAAGAATGTAAAACAGGCCATAATAAAGCATAGAATTCTTTCACTAATACTTCTTATATAGAGAGTTTTCTGAGATATTTTTTAACCTAAGATTAACTATTGAGTTATATCTTTTAATATAACTTATATAACAATTTATTTTTTGGGGATTTTTTAGGCTAACATTAATTTCTAAATCATAACTTAAATTACAATTATTAATATTAATATCACAACTCCTTAACTAATTGAAAATTTCCCTCTTCTTTCTACTTACAGGTAACTAACAAACAATGACCACAAAGCTCTCTCAAGCGTTTACTTTCTGGTTTCAAAGTAACCCCGTCATCGTAAGTCCAGAATATATAACTCGACCCATAACTAATTATGTCTCAAAAAAAAAAAAAAAAACAATTAATTTGGTAGGCCCATATGAAAGTCTATAGCTTGCAGTAGCTTCCACAAAACAAAAGATACAAAAATTACAAATTGTAATTGCGACAGGGCAAGCGTATCTTCAAGATACATTTTCGTTGTACTTGCACTGCATTAACACAACTGCTCTTCTCTTTTCTTTTTTTTTTTTTTTTGGGCTGCTCAGCGAAGCGTTTTAAGCTAACTGTCAACCGAATTTGTGTTAACTGCTTTTGTTGTTGCTTTTGGCCCTCCCTTGATGGCAACCCATTTGTTATTCATGGAGCTGCATTTCAAGCTGGTTGCATTCGCGTGCATAGCTAATTACCAACAGCGACACTTGAGTTGCTACCACTGGAAATGAGGAGAAATTTTTTGTGGGTTAATTATTATTTTACTAGATTTAAAGGGAGGAGCAAGTTGAAGGTATATTTGGTTTTTTAACATATTAATGAAAATATTTAAGAAATAAATCAAACCATCAAAAGCTAACCTCCAAAGCCCTTTGCAATTATGTTTTTTTCTTATACAAAACTATCGCCAGTAGAGACACTTTCTTTCCATTAAAAAACCTGCTTCTTTCGCTCTCTCTTCCGGAAACATATTAATGAGAATTTTCCTAAAAGAAATCCGACCATCAAGGGCTATCCAACCTCCAAAGCCCATTGCAATTATGTGTGTTGTAATAGGCAATCCGTGCAAAGTCATAACTGCGTAAAGTGGAAATGGCGACAAAGTTACTCAATTCACCTGTTTGCCGGATGCACCTGACCATGATTATGATGATGATGATGATGATGATGAGGTGGCAGCAACAGCAGCTACCACCTGCCATCTGCCACCCCGCTGTGCTGCTGCTTATCTCAGCGGGCTGCAGGGAGATGTCATAACTCAGATAACTCAAACATCTCATTCTCACACGTTTTTATGCAATGCAAGAGGTCCGCTTTTGCCTTTGATGTGGCATGCCACCCGCGGCGAAAGTATTTCACAATACTTCCACAATTTCCCCAACTGGCGCTGTGAATTATGCGACATTTATTCTTGGCTCTTCGGCTGCACATCTGCCGGCGTTTTGCCATTATGCGGACATGTGTAATATTTCGCCCAAGGAGCATTTTCATCTTCATCTGTCAGCGGCAGTCTCTCCCGGAAAAAATATGAAAAAAAGCAAAGGGGGGACTTGCTTTTGCAGAGATTGAAAATAAAACAGAACAGAAGTAGCAGGAGGTTTCTCAAGCTGTAATTTTCATTGGCAACTTTTGCAATACGGATGCGGTAATGTTATCAAATCGCTGTTTTTCGGTTGAAATTTCACTGCGAGTGTTGGTAATATTATAGGCGAAAAGGTCAACACCCGTGGTGACATTGAGCAATCTAACATAATTTGGATGTTCAAATATATAATAACCTTTTTGAGGGTTCAAGAAGGGGAATTACTTTGTAATAATTTTAAAATAATTAAATAGAATGATTATCGCTTTAAAAATAGTTCTACGAGTTTGGGAAATCGTTAGGAATTTGAAATCACTTGAAAGAAGGCTTAAAAGTATACTAAAAGTATTGTTTGTTATTGAAGAAATATTACTTTGATCCTTTTTAGCTGTATTTTAATGAATAAAATCTTTTAGGGCGCTAAATCTTATAAACAATAATTCTTTTTTGTTGCAAAAATAAGTATAAGAGTCGCAAAAATTGCTTTGGCTCTAAAACCATTGAAAAAATGCTATACAATTTTAGTAGTTATTCAAGAATTAGTATTTTGATTCCTTCTTTCAATGGATAACAATTTCTAAGGCACTAAATCTTATATGAAATAATAAATGCTGACAAGTGCAGTCTTACCTCTATTATTACTTTCCTGTGCCATTTCCTCTCATCAAAATCAATTTCAAGTGATTGCAATATGTCTGTCCAAATGCGTTTCTTTGAAAACAAAAAACAAGAAAAAGAAACCATTAAAAACAACAAAACACCCGCCAAAGATTTCATAATAAAATGCGTCATTTGTCGAAATTAATTGCCATTCAAATCGAACAAGAACGTCGAAAATAGACAGCATTTTGCACACATAAAAAGTATCTACGTAGCTATGTAGCTATGTATCTTTGTATCTTTGCAAAGTTGACCACTCGAGTTATGCTGCACTCAACAAAAATGTGAATCACGGAATTGAAACGACTTGACGTTTTGTTTAAATAGTGCACAAGGTCAATTAGTTGAAAAAAATACATTTAAAACAATTAAATATGCAAGTTTTTTTTGTAGTTTGTGTATATCAGATACCGAATGCGGTTTCTTGTTTGTTTATTTCTGGATTTATTCAGATGCTGCGGGTGTCAAGAGAATCTAGGGATTTATGTAAATATTACCACTGATCTGCCTCAATAGTTTGATTATTTATGATTTTTTCTCATCAGTAAAATCTCTGAATATATAAAGAAAGGACATATCTCATATCCTGGCTATCTTAAATTATTTTTAAAGTTTTCTATTTTTCTAATTCAATTTTTTCTATTTAAATTTTAAAGTTTACCAATGAGTTTACCCCCTTCTTCTTTTCTAACCATTTTAAGCTGCATTTCTGCTCTTTTTTTGGTTGCGTAATAACATCTTGGCTTTACCCTTAGGTCGAGGATCAACCCCCTCGCTCTCTCTCTCTCTGTCGTCCTTTCCTCCGGGGCCTATAAGTTCTCGATCCAAATACCATCTTCTTCTTTATTTTCCTGCCCAACAACACACAAAGACAATTGGATGAGCATAGAAAGCTGCTTTTATTTCATTTGTATTTGTTTGTTGTGTTCCAGGAACGCATATCCTAATGGAATGGTGTGCTTGTGTGTGTGTGAAAAGGATTTACGCGTTGTTGTTGATTTTTTTTTTTGTACATTTCGCACATATCTCCAGCCTTTGTTGTTGTTTGTTTAAAAGGCAGATAGGTTACCAGATACCTGAGCTATGATTTCGCCTTGAGACTTCCATTCAGGTGCGATTCGTTTTGTATGTTGGAACATAATGTACATACAACTATACAAAATTAGAAAAAAAAAACGGAGAGAGAGAAGGCATACATTTTTGATCTACTTTTTAGCTTTTATTCCTCTTTCACATTGAGCATTTTGTGTAATTGAAAAAGCATTTCAAATGCAGCTGCGTAAATTTCATTGCGTATCTTGTATATTCCCAACACAACAAAAGAGGCAGGACATCAGCAGGATAATTTCAAAGAGAGAGAGAGAAGTACAGTTGTGCTCACGATGAAGCTAACCAAGTGCAAAAATAAAGAAGTTTTCGAGTTGGGATTTTGTAAAAGGCATGTGTTGGGGTTGCTGCTTCTTCACGGGGGGATGGTAGTGAATATGAATGTGGATGTGGAAGTGGATTTGGATGCGGATGAGGCTGTGGCAAATAGGAAGGTGATTCCGCTTCACGAGGTGGTAAAAGTTCGCTTATTTTACTGGGGGATGGGTATTGAACTGCTACCTTGTAATGTTTAGATACTAAAATCCTTAAATTTGAACTCAAAGCAAAGTCTTAAAAATTGAAAGAAAAGAAATATATTTTTTAGAATAGAGCTTAGTGCCTGAAAACCTCAAGCTACCCCATCTTCCTTAAAAAAACAGCATAGATTCATCTCAAACCTTTAATAGAAATCTTTCAAGTTTTCTGTTCAATAAAAGTTTTATATGTTTGAGTGTTTTTAAAAGATAAAATTAATCTTACATAATACCTGAACACCTTAAGCTATCCCAGCTACTAAAATATAGAAAGATTTAGTAATTCTTCAATAGAAATCTTTTTGTTTATTTTATTTTTAATGGAAGTTGTATATTTTGGGACCTTTATAATGACACTTAGCACAATAATGGGTCTCAAAACCTATTAATTAAACTTCTAAAATTGCAATTGTTAATGAGAATTTTTAGGGAACATGTTGCTAACATTTTCTAAATAAATATAAATACCTTTAATTACATTTCATATATAATCTTTAAATTTAATGTATTCTTTATTTATTATTTATTTCTTAAATCATACCTCTCACAAACTTTCTTTTTAAGACAATCCTTAACCCGTATGCCTATACCTTTATCTTTCTCCTATAACCCAATCTCCTTTCTGCATTTCTGCTTAATAATCTCAATCAATTTCTCTCAATCTTGCAATCATGAGTGGCCCTCAAGGGCAAAACCCAAACCCGCTGTGGCACTCCCCAAATGAATACCTTGCCTGCCTCTCTGTTGGAAGAACTGCAAACTTCCCAGGAATTTCTTAATAGCTTTTTACCGATATCTTTTTTTTTTAGTTTTGTTCCTGTGTGGGTCCAAAAAAGAAACCGTTTGATGGTCACCCAAGAAAACAAAAAAAAAGCAACAAACTGAAGGCAAAAAAAAAAGAAATCAACGATTTTGGCTGCTGGCTGCGAAAAAAGTGGCGAGGCCGCATTTTTCTAACGATTAAACAAATTCGAAGAAAACAAACGCATCCCATGCAACGATGTGGCAGTTGCCTCACCTGCAGTTTCCAGGAAAAAAAGGGATAATATGGAGGGTAGCAAGTTCGAAACAGTAGACGAGAGAGAGAGAGGGGCACAAAGTCAAAGAAATCAAAAAGTTTGTGCCTCGCTCGCGTTGCATCAAAACCTTGGGACGGCGGCATTTTTGAGTTGCCCCAAAAATTCTGAGAATTGAATCGTATATCTTCGGACATCCTTTTCTCTTTGCTTTTTTTTTTGTGCTTGCTCGGTTCTTTCTAAATGCTCGATTAATTTCTAATAAATTGGTTTGGAAATGCTGCAGGCCAAGATAGAGTTACCAACACAAATGCGATGCTGCAGTTTGGCCAAATTTCACAACATTTTTGGCTTTTGAAATTTGAGTTTTGTTTAAGAAATTTCTTGGAAATACTTTTAAGCAGTGAAGAAGCTTACATATTTATATATATATTTATAGATAGCTCTTTGCAACCTGCATTCCCTTAATTTTCTTTTTTTTTCAAGCAGAAAGCAGGCACTGATTTCCGCTGTCAAACGCATCGATACTGAGACCTAATTGCAAAATACAATTTTCTTCATTCTCGTTGCAGCATTTGTCGTGTTCGGATTCGATTTCGTCGTCGTTATCGTCGTCGCTCATAATTCGTCGCTGAATTTCATATGCAAACGTCAAACAAATACTTATCATCATCAGCAACGAATCAAACGGAAGTAACGGAAGTAATTGATATTGGTAAACCGGAAGCCGTTGTCGTCGTCGTCGTCTTGTGTAAAGTGAAACCAGCTACAGCAGCAGCGAGTACGACACACAACAAATTAATTAAACAATTGCAAAATTCCCTTTGGCTAAGGATTTGCAGCGGCCGAATAGCATTTATGCTCTGCTGGCAGCTACAAAATTCCACGAAATTCCATTTTGGCAATACGAAAACAAACAAATCAATTCAAAAGAACCTCAACAACAACAACAACAACATAACTCTGCGACAACGATTCGAAATCATTGGCAAAAATCGTAAACAAAAATTACTTCGTCATCGTGGTCGTGGTCGCTCTGGCGCCTGTCAAGCATCTCGATTCCCGCCAGTGAACAGCCTTAAGGATACAGATACTGATACGGATATAGAAACGGCTTCGGATCGGAGGCAAACGGGTATAGCTATAGGCGGAGCCACGGAGCACAACGCACAACCGCTGGCAAGATGGATCCACAGCAGCAGTTCTGCCTCAAGTGGAACAGTTATTCGTCGAACTTGGCAATAACATTCTCCAATCTGTTCAAATCGGATCTGTTGGCCGATGTCACACTATCCTGCGATGGTAAGTGAATGTCAATAAATATTTTATTAATGATGCGTTATGCATCTTAAGCTTTGCATTACATTTGGTTCTTTTCATTTATCTAAAATAATTTTGAATTTAATGAAATGCGATTTAATTAAATAACAAAATAATTTTTTGACTTGAGGAACAATTCAAGGCTCACTTGGATTTAGTCAAAAGATGCGTTATGCATTTTTTTTTTATATAGTGTTGGATGTCTTGCGTTTATACACTTTAAAAATTAAAATGTGAATTAATTTAAATAGATCTTTGTAATTGAGAAGGAAGTCAAGGGTCCCTTGAATTTATTTAAAAACTGTGTTACTTGTCTTTGTCTTCAATTTGTCTTTTGTTTATATAACAATTAAATACCCATTCTTACATTTAATGGTATACAATTTAAAAGAATCAATATTAAATTCCATTAAATGAGAGAGTTTAATTAAAATCAATATTCTATTCCATTCAATTTATAAATGGTAATATGACTATTAAAATTTCACAATAATTTAAAGGTAACTTTAATTAACTCGAAAAATGCATTACGTACCTTATTTCTTGCATAGTATTTGCTGTTTTTTCTTTATACATTCTCTTGTAAGGTAAAATGTGCTGAAATTTTTCTTTAAATTAATTAATATGTTATTCAGATGAGAAAGAATTCAAGAGTCTCTTAAACATATTATTTTTAAAATTGTCTTTGATATTATGCATTAATATACTTCCTATTGAATTCAATAGAAAACATTTCATTTAATTAGGAATTATTTTTAATTAAATTGAGCAAGAATTTCAAGTACATTTGATTAATTCTAAATCGGAGTTAAGCCTATTATTCTGTATAGTCTTGGTTGCTAAGCATTAATCTTCTTACTTTTGAGTGGCTTCTATTAAATTAATACATATTATAAATATTATATAATATTATAAAAATTTTATATATTTAAATATTAGAAGAGAAAGAATTCAAGGATTTTGGATGTATTCAAACGATGCTAGAGACATTTTATTCATTTTATTGTCTTTCATGTTACACACATAATATTTAATACAATTAAAAGAATTGAATAGAGTAAATAAATATTCTATACTAAACCAGAATTCAGAAATCGTATGGATATATATATGTAATAATATAATTTATTCCAAATATAACCCAGTTCAGTCTGTTTGGGCTTGTTAAAAAACTCTTATTTTTCGAGTACTGATTTTAATAAGTTAAAAGAAATAACTAGGTTAGTTAGTTAGTTATTAGGAGGCTCTTATTTAATTTAATAAACTAGAAATAAAAAAATCCACTCATAAGTAATTAACCCAAACAAGGATGCCCAGGATTAAGCTCTACTCCCATTGAGTTATTCTTATTTACCTATGACTATGTAGTGGCTGTGCTTCCCTTTATTAGCCTGCTACTCATGTTCACTCTTATTTATTTGGCAATAAGCCCTGCCTGGGAGTCAGACATTGATTTCTTTTGCCTGTTTCGCCGCCGGTTTGTGTGCTTGATGATGAGGAGACGCGAGAGTTTGCTTTTATGGCTTGTCTCGTCCTCGTCTGTCAGCCGTATTTTCTGTTTTCTGTTTTCTGTGTCTGTCTGAGCCCTGGTTCTCCTCCAGACTCCTTCACACTCTCCCCTCCCTTGTAGCCTTGTGTCTACTACTAGTTCATTTACGGCCTTTTACTACAGTTTTTATGCCAGCTTATTAAATGGCGAATAAATGCGGGCAAACCTATATAATAGCGGCTCTTAAACATATATATATATATAAACTTTTATTTCGGATGCTTGGTACATATTTATTCAGGCTTTGACTGAGGTCAGTTATTTGGGATCCTTTGTCGCTGTTTTTGTATGTATTATAATATGTCTGTTTGTGTGTGTATTTTTGAGACCCTTGTTAACCTTCTTTTCTTTCTCTTTTGATTTGGGTTTAAATATTTTCCTTTGGCCCGGTTTGTTGGGTGTTTATGTGCCTGAGCATATCTTTGGCTTACTTTTTTTATGATTATTATATAGGGTCTTTATATGCCATTTAATGCTGGTGCGCTTTCCTTTATGTTAACCTTGGCTTAATTTATGCTTGAAAATTTTACAAGAATTTTAAAGAGGTTTAAAGAACTTTAAAGGTTTCTCTCCATTGCTCATACGCCCTGTATGTGTAGGTATGAATATTTTGTTGTATTTTTTTGCATTGATTGAATGAGTGACGACTGACTGGGATTATTATGGGGGTACAGAAGGTTATGGAAGTGGGCAGATCATATGCAGACAGCTCCCCCAAAATGGGTATAAAAAAGAGACCTAGACAAATCCTGGTACCCTTTTGGGCTTCCTCTTCCGTTGTCATTCATATCAATCGAAGTGGTACTACTTTTGATTAAAATTTCCAGCAACCCCTTTTTGTTTTTGGCCGGTTTTAATTGTGGTTTTTAATATTTAAGCTTGGAGAATGGGTGCAACTCCTGCATTTGTTATGTTTGATTTGTTTTTGGTCTGCCCTCTTTGGAAGCATTAAATATTTGGCCGTCTGTGAAAACAAAGGCAAATAACGTATGTTTTTTATTGTTTTTAATATTCATACGTTTGGTTTTTGTTCGGTTTTTTTGTTTTTATTTGAAAGGATGCAAGGCGGTTTTAGGCAGCATGTTTAGCACTTGAGAAATGAGCATTTTTAGCCAAATGAACATTTGCCTGGCCTTGGGCTATGCTTCAGAGTGTGAGATTTGTTTTTTTTTTACAAAAAAAGAAAAGGGAAATGCTAATATTTGGGGGAGGATTTTACAAGCTGACAATTTGCTTTGGAAATGCAATATTTCGGTATAAATGTATATTTAATATTTAAATTTTGAATTAAAGTTACGGCAAGACAAGTTCTGAAATATTTTTCATGAAGAAGTTAGAATCTTTTACGGAAATAAAAGTAAATAATTTCATTGATAGTTCTTGAAGTTTATTAGAAGAATATGCTTTAAGGATATATTATTTTTATATTATAATTTTTTTTGAGACAATCATTTAAATATTTATCATTATAGAATGAAATCTATTCATACATTTTACTACATAAAATTTATTACTTGTTCTTAAGTTTAAATTTTTAAAGGCTAACTTTCACTTAAAAAATATATACCTTTTTTTTAAATATTTATTTGAAAAGCAAAGTAAAAGCCATACAACCTGCTAAATATTTATCTTGATAGTTAATATTAAGAAAATAAATATTCCCTAATATAAAATTCATAACTAGTGCTTGATTTTTAAACCACGTGTTCTTTGTATACCCATGAATCATTCGATTAGATTATAGACCATAAAAAATACCAAGTACTTGAGCCTTTTGTTATTGCCAAACTGCAATTGCCAAAAATATAACCGACACACACACAAAAAAAAAATCAAAACAAATTGCGGAGCAAATGAAAATGCGAACAGCAATCGCAGAACGTAAACAAGAGCTGAAAAAAATACGTATAATATATATAAACACATACATATACATAGTACACATTATATGTCATTTCTTTATCAAGGCCAGGCCCAAGCGAGGGAATTTGTATAGCAAAAGCGAGTGTGTGTGTGTGCGAGTGCGTGTGTGTAGGGTGTGCGAGTTTTATTATTATATATTTTTTGTTTTTGTTTTTTTTTTTTGCATTTCTTTTGTGGTGATTGTGACCCAATTTCTGTTGTATCAAGTGTTAGAAAATCAGCCAGCAAAATAACGCAACAAAAAAAATAAATACATAGAGTATGCCTGATAATGGTAAGAATGATGAAAGAAATAATAAAAGTCAAATAAAGTTCTGTGTTTCGAGGGGTAAACAAGTGTGCGGATGCAATTTGCGTAGTCGAAAGTTAATCAAAATAAAAAAAATAACACAGATTATATAATACCATAAAGTGACGACGCAGATCGCTCATACGCAGCGTTGCCTGAATCACTTCCGAGTGTTGAGGCTCGTGTGCGTATACAATGCGCTTGTTATTTGACCTTGGCTGCCGCGCCAGCCCCACGAATTGAATTCTTATCAGGCGCTTATCAGCCACAAGAATTGACACAATTCCTCTGAATTTCACATAATGTGCACTATAAGCGATAAGCTTTTCTTCCCGCCCCAAAAATAATATAACTGTGAGCTAATGTTTAATGCATTTTTCCAGCTGCTACAAGAAAAAAATTATACAAAGTGCCTTGTGTCAAACTTGAAATATATATTTATGAACCCGAAATTTGGCGGTAAATAACAAATTGTGAAAGAAACACTGCTGGGCGAGTGTCGTTTCAATTTGGCTTAAGTAATGCTTGAAGCTAACACAACAAGTGCCCCATAAAAGCAAAAGACATAACTTCTAAGGCCACCCTAAAAGAAAAAGGAAAAAAGAAAACTCAAAACAGAGAGAGAGAGAGGAGGGAGAGCTTGGAAAATTATGTATTACAAAGAGACACACTTGCTTTTTGCCTAGCATTGCGTATACGCCGGGTGGGTTACCTGCTTTTGCACAAAAGATACTTGGCAGAGCCCGCAAACTCAAGACGACATTTTGATGTTGAATAATAACTCAGACACAAAACGAGAGAGAGAAAGGTCCTTTGTGTGTGTGTGTGAGGAGTGTCTGTGAGCAAGAAAATCATTTCCTGGCAGCGGGTTTTATTGTCCTGCTGCTTGGTACGTGCTTATGTGGGTGTCCTGTGTGTATTTGTGTATATATATTTGACATGATTTTTTATGAGTTCAAGGTCTCGGTTGGCTGTCTAATGTCGCCGCCACCTGTTGGCCGCTAAGAAGGTTAAGTTCCCCCCCTAACAAGATGCTTTAAAGGGTAGATTAGCTCCCAAAAAAATATTTAAAGATAAAAGTTCTTAAATTTCTTAACATTTCTTTATAATTGAATAATTTCTTACATTTCCCATTAACATTTCATTCAAATTTCTTAATTTTTTACACTTCCTTTTAACATTTCTTTACAATTTCATAATTTCTTACAGTTCCTATTAACATTTCTTTATAATTTCTCTCTTCTAGGCGCAGTTTTCAAAGCCCACAAACTTATATTGGCGGCCTGCTCAAAGAAGTTCGCCGATCTGTTCGAGAACACGCCCACAAATGGCCAGTGTGTCATCATACTGGAGGCCACCACGCCGGATAACATGGCCGCCCTGCTCGAGTTTATGTACAAGGGTGAGGTCCATGTCTCCCAGGAGGCGCTCAACAGTTTCCTCAAGTCTGCCGAGAGTTTACAGGTGAGTTATCCAAATTAAAAAGCCTTCTCTGAAGCCTTATTTAAACTCCTTCTTTTCCCCATTCCAGGTCAAAGGCCTGTCCACAGAGACGGGACGCCTGGCGGCCCAGCAGGCGCAACAGCAACAGCACATGGGCGACAGCTCGCCACTGGACTCGCCCACGGGTAGACGGAGCATGCGAAACAGCCTGAGCGGCAATGGCGGCGGCAACAGCAGCATTCTGCCCGGCGGCGGCGGAGCCGGAGTGGGCATCGGCCTGGGTGGAGTGACGGGAGCCAATTCGATACCCGGCGGTCTGGGCAATGGCAATGGCCTGAGCCTGGCCGGTGCTCTCAGCGGCATGGCTGCGGCTGGTGGCATGGCAGCGGCTGCCAGTGTGGCGGCCAGCGGTCTGAGTGCTTTGGCGGCCAGTGCGAATGCTTTGGACAGATGCGGCAGTGCTGGTGGCAACATTATCGGCGGCACAGCGGCGGGGATTGGTCCGTTGAGTGGCGGAACAGGAACTGGCGGTGGCGGTAATGGTGGTGGCGGCGGCGGTATGGGTGTCGGCGGCGGCGGCGGCAATGGTGTCGGCGGCAACAATGGACCCATTAGCCTGGGCAGCGGCGCGGGCGCCGCTCATCATCTGGGCGGTTCCACTGGCAGCCTGAAGCAAGAATGCGATTCGTTAATGCATCCGGGTGGCAGTAGCTCCTCCTCGGGAGGCATGGGCTATACCCATGTGCCGCCCATCTACCGACCCATCTCCTACGAGCCACTGCGAAAGCGTGCCCTGCGCAGTCCCTATGCCGAGCAGGAGCAGCGCGGTTCTGTGCTGCGAGATGGCTCCAAGAACTCGTCCTCAGAGTGTCCCAGCCCCATAAATAAGCCACCGTACCATCGTCCCTCGTCCAGTGCATCCTCAACGGCGCCCACCGAGGCGGACACAATGCACTCGGAACGCGCTTCGCCACAGTCCAGGTGAGTTTTTGAGGGGAAAATGGGGAAGAAAGTGAAGTTAAAGCTGAGATTCTGGGTTTATAAGAGTTTTGAGGGGATACTGAAAAAGTTAGTTCTGTTTTTTAAGAGTTCATAGTCTGTTTTTTTTAATTAAATATTGTTTCTTATATTTAATTTACCTTTATCTTCCCTTTAGTCGCTATGAAAACCACAGTCCCAGCACCACAGCGGGTAATGGCAATGTAACTAGCGGCCTGGATCGCATTGTTAAATCCGAGCGCAACAATGGCAGTGCCAACGAGGCTAACGATGATGACCGCGAGCTTATGGACGAGTCAACAGATGTGAGTGTTCTTTTACAAATTTCATAATTATCATTAATTTATAAAATTTGTATTAAAAAAAACCCCTTTAGAATGGAGCTGAGGATCTGCGCGTGAAGCTGGAGAACTCAAACTATTCACCGCCGCCACCGCCAAACTCGAACACCTCATCGACAACCACACCGAATGCCCTGCTGGAGAACCTCAAGAATGCCGATGGATCGCTGTCTGGCAACCTGGCCGCCTCTATAGCGCCGGCGGACATGCTGAACGTTTGGAATGCCACCAAGATGAACAACAAGAACAGCGTGAACACGGCCGATGGCAAGAAACTAAAGTGTTTGTATTGCGATCGCCTCTACGGCTACGAGACGAACCTGCGAGCGCACATCCGGCAGCGGCATCAGGGCATCCGGGTGCCCTGTCCCTTCTGCGAGCGCACCTTTACGCGCAACAACACCGTGCGCCGGCATATCGCTCGGGAGCACAAGCAGGAAATTGGCCTGGCGGCGGGAGCAACCATTGCACCCGCCCATGTGGCAGCAGCGGCAGCGGCAGCAGCGGCCGCCAATCATTCACCATAGGAAGCAGCCGCAACAGCAGCGGCAGCAGTAGTCATGAACGCCCACAAGGAGGCGGCAAAGCAGCGCAAACGTAAATCACTCAAGATGGCACTGGAGAAGTGCATGCAGCGACGGGATGCCATGGTGGCGGTGGAGTCCACCACGGGGGCGAGCGAAGGAGACGAGGCGGCGGTATCGGAGGGAGTGGGATCAGGATCAGGCGGTGGTGCGGGAACAACAGGCTCAGCGGGCACTGAGCCGCCGTTCACGTACGAACAGCAGCAGCAGCGAATGCATCAGGAGCTGGCTCTGCAAATCAAGGCGGCAATGGCCGCCGAACAGGCACAGGCGGCAGCGGAGGCGGAGGCAACCGCGTCGGCGGCAGAGGCCATGGATTCAACCATGAATACCACGGCCAATACCAACACGACGGGCACCACCACCACCACCAACACTACGAACACAAACACCACCAGCGATGGCTGCAGCGATGCTGAGGCCAGCGATGGCAGCGAACGTCCCATGGAAGTGGACGAGCAGCCGCCAGAGCCGCAGCCCGGCTCAGAGCTGCTGGTGGTGGAGCCAAAGATCGAGGTGCTGTCGGATTCGGAGGACGAGGAGGACCAACTGCATCTGCATATGGCCGAGCAGCAGGATGAGGATGAGGAGCCCAGTGTCCAGGCCGAAGCGATATACGATCACATGCCCACCACGCCCACCAGCCCCAACATGATACCACCGCCCAACGAGACGCCCATATTGACCTCCACGCCCAAGGTCAATGTGGAGCAGTAGGAGAGAAGAACCGGATGCCCCCCAAAGAAGCTGCTTAGATTTAGGTTAAGAATCGACGATGCATGGAGATGAGAGAAGATGAGAGATGAGTGATTTAACGAGATGATTTACGCGCGCAAAGAATGAAAACAATGACTACTGTTGCAACTGCTGTTGCCCTCGGAGACCAGAGCCCCAGAAAGTGGGGCAAACAAATTTAATGATTATAACTGCAAAACAATTACTACTAAATATGCTAAGATTTACGACACTAGAAACCAGAGACGGACAGACAGACAGACAGATACACACACACACACGAAACGGATGAAGGCAGTATTTGATGTCCAACTTTTTGCAGATTTTTATGTGATTACAACATTTGTGTTGAAGCCACCACCAGCAACAAGAACTAAATGAAACTAGACAAAGTTAAAGCCAGCAGCAAAAACACAAACATACAAACTCAATTTATAAACAATTTATGAATCCAGTACTGAGAAATAGAAATAAATGCAATCCGGCTGAAAAATCGTTTTCAGGGTGCTAATCAAACAAACTAATACAACAGCAACAACACTCGCAATCAAAGCAATGAAAAGCAGATAGTAAAAAAAAAAACTATAAATTAAAACTACAAAAATAGTAAAAATGCAAAAAGTTTGAACGTTTTTGATTGGTACAGAGCCTCAACTAAAAACATAATAATAATAATGAAAAGAAAAGTGTAGAATATTTGTTTATTCGTGTGTGTTGAGGAGGATCGCAAGGATCGCAATCGATTAATGATTAAATTATTGTCGCATAACATATATATTTTTTGATTTCCTATAGAAACACGTCTCACAAACTGCAAGAAACACGAAGAAATATATAATGAATGAATTTAACAAAGCGTTACAAGTAATGAGTAAAACAAAACTGTAAACAAAATAGCTGCAACAAACAAACTACAAAGCAACAATAGCAACAACAAAAACCGCAACCACAAGTACCTGCAAACAATTAAAATAGTATAAACTAAACTAAACTAAATAAAAAAAAGAAACAAAATACATAAATAGCAAACGAGAAACTCTGACTAAAAAGGAACCAATAAGAGAGAGAGAGGGAAGAGAAGGGAAAGAGTGGAGTCAGTAGCTCCTTTCAACTTCCCCCTTCCTTCACCACTTAAAGCTCAACTGCCACTGTCCCTTTTGCCGCGTTTTTTTGTACATAATTTTATTAAATTAAATAATACGAAAAGGTAAAACTATAGGGAAACCCGAGTAGTTAATGCTTAGTGATCGTTGGAGGGAAGTTGAGGGGTCTGCTGCTGCTCCCAGGAACTGAGAGTTAATGAGATTTGCTTTAAAGTTTAAACACTGTTTTTTTTTTGTGATTTTTCATCAATGTTTCGTTTTATGATTTCAATTACATCAAGTTTAGGCCTCAAAATTTCAAACAAAAACAAAACTGCTTTTGGCTACAACAAAAATTCAACCGATAAATGCAAATTCAATTCCGAATTCAGAAAAAAGTTTCTAACAAAAAGTAAATATGAGAAAACAATTGGTAAATTGGGTGCCTATAAGAAATATATAATTAAATGACTACTAGTAAAATTTTATAAACAAAGAAAAAGTATATATTTAACGATGTGAGAGATAGAGAGCATAAAGTAAATGTAATTATTTTTTAATTGAATTGAATAATAATTCTAGCCAAGTGTGAAACATGTTACAACATCAACAGCAACAACAACAACAAAATATTAAAGCAGAAACCACTCAAAAACGTTCTCAAAAACTTGACAAAAGCAATGAAACAACACAGCAACAATAATTACAGCAAAGCAAACAGCAAACCAAAATTCAAAATCTAAAACTTTTTGGCACACCTTTGGAAAACATTTTTCGTACAAAAAAGAGAATTCACCAAGACAAAAAACTTGAGAAAAATCCAACCAACAAAAAATTCAAAATTCATTTTTTCGGCTCTTATAATTTCGATGACACAACAAGGGAAAAACTAAAGCATGGTCCCTGGAAAAACCAATAAACAAACAAAACAAAGCTGTAAAATATTAAAAAAAACAAACAAAAACTAATGAGAAGAATTTGTTGTAAGCGAACGAGTAAGAAAAGCTGCAATTGAAAATATATAAAGCAAAGAAAAAGCAAGGCCTGTGTTAGCCTTGTATTGTAAATACATTTATTATAAATGCATATATCTCTATATATATGTACATACTATATATGTATGGCCTCAGTTGTATAATGATAAAAAACAAAGGAAAAGCTTAGTTCTAATATAAAATATAAAAACTGTATACATAAAGTACTAAGCGCATATGTAGGAACACTTTAGGCTCGCCAAAACAGTGAAAAAAGAAAGATAGAGAGATAAGGGTTTTATTTTGATTAGAAGCTAAACTGAATTTCAATTTGTGAAACTGTCTTAATTTATACGTTTTCCGTTTAGCAATAGAACTGTGAAGGGAATCCATATAGAAACCATATAGAAACCATAGTGAAATAGCCAAAATGTTGAATATTTTAAAACCAAAATACACACTTACACCCCCCGAAAAATGCAGACACTACCAATGTCACCCCCGAAACCGACCCAAACCCGAACCTGATCCCCCAGTTTGTTCTGTGATATATCTTTTTGAAGTTTGCAAAGTTGTAGAAAGCGTTTTATTTTCGATTAGTTCTCCCTTTCGTTCTATATGAATCCTACCTACCTATACCTTTTTCCTAATCAAGAAACGACAACTCGAATTTTATTTTGCATTCGTGTTGAGCCAGGGGAACCAGGGAAAGTGCAGCAAAGCAATAGTAATTATTACAATTTTACAAAAAAAGAAAAACTTAAACAAAAGCCAGGCAATATTTTAAACACCACAACTACCTCTTCATTACACAAGATTAACCCCCTTGGCCGCCCCCTCGTTTTGTGTGCTCAGGGGAATTCCCCGTCAACGTTCGCTGGAGTCTGAATTACATTTTATTTTTAAGTACGTTTGGCGGGGAAGCCCCAAGGTCGCGGGAGGGCAGAGCCAACCCACATACACACACACATCAGTCAGAAAGTCAATCCGTCAGTCAATGGAATCAATCAATATTTACTAATCAGGGGTTATTACTATTATTATTATTATTAACCGTATTTTAGTTACTAGAATTACGCTAATTTAGTTAACCTAGTTTCGGTCTTTGTTTTTTCGTCTTACCAATTAGAGTCTAATCAAACTCAGGAACTCATATACCTCAGGAAAGAACCTACCTCTTTGTGTTTTTTAAAATGCTTGATTTTGAACTAATTTTACAATTATTATTATTACACGTACACTTAACGATTATTATACATAATTATAATTTTCTGGTTTGCATGGGACAAACAAACAAGGCAAAAATATTTTGTTGTAATTTAAAGATGCTATCAAGGAAAGCTTTAGTTTTTAGTTTCGACTATTATCGGTTAGTTTATCAAGTGAGGACTACTAATTTTAATCGCAAAAGACACACACGCACACACACACAATAGCAATAAATAAAACCAGATCGAACTGCAATAGTAAACTGAACTACCTCAATTAGCCATAGACTGCGCAGTAACGAAATGAGAATAATAACAACTTACATATATATATTCTTCCAAAAATCCCGCACTCCACCTAGCCACCCCATTTATAATTTTTCTCTTCTTTTTGTAAAATGGTGACAAACAAACATACACTGAGAATCATTTTGGCATTTAAGAGAAACTTTGTTCGGTTGAAGATTTCCCTAAAATCGATGTTTTCATGTAAATATGAAGCCCACAAAATTCAGATTTTGAAAAGCAAAGGCATTAAATGTAAAACTACTTTTGGCTAAAACTCTAAGATATCCTCAAATTTTACTAAGTACATATGTGTAGGCGGTATATATATAAATATATATATATATATGTCCAGGATTAAGATCATTTGTTTACATCAATTTTCGGCAAAGCAACTAAATGAGGCAAACCAAACAACAAAAATGAAAAAAAAGAAACATACGAGAGAAATATGAAACGTAACTCTTTATAATATAACTATAAACAAAAATACAAAGAAATTATTTAAGGCTACAAAATTGAACCCTAAAAAAAAGGAATCGAAAAAAAATCCACAAAAAAAGAAACAAACCCAGTAAATGGTATACTTTTGCTTGAGAGCCACGAGAGCTAAAATATAATCAAGTTTTGAGCAAAGAAAAAAATTTAAATTAAATTCAAAGCGAACCCCAAAACGGTTATAAAAACAAAAGGCGAAATTGAACAAACATTTTGCTAAACAAAGAAGAAAAAATTTCTGAAAGAAACTTGCGTAAATAAGCAAAACACATTTTAGGCTTAATCTTTTGGCTAAAGAAAAAAAACGAAACGAAACAAAACAAAAACATTAAAATTATGACAATTATTAGGCACATGCAACAAAAACAACAAGAAATCTATGTGTAAATGCATCAAATATTATACATAAATATTTATTTAAAAGCGAAAAAGCAAAATACTTTTTATCTATAACCAGGTTTTAGGCCCAACTTTTCGACAAGCGGCGTAAAATAATTTCTTTGTAAAATATGTTTGCAAACAACAACAAAAAATAAGAAAAAATCTAAAAACAAAATTTAAAAAATAAAGTCCCAGAGAGCGTAATTAACTTAATCTAAACGTAAAATTAATAAAAACACAACCAATGTCGCCATTTTGCATTTAGAGCGTACAGTAAAGCACACAGGCGTGGACAGCACATGTCACGTCACGAAAAACCAACAAATTATTGTACATATAACACGAAGAATTGTGTATTGTATATTCGTAATTTTTCAATAATTCTTAGTTACCTTCTACCCTTGAGTTGTATAAATTAATTTGTAAGCGAAATCATTAAACAAAATGAAAACTGTAACCAGAATACAAATGTAAAACACACACACACAAAAATAATGGTAATGATATATACATTAAATAGTGCGTGCACAGGTACAAAACAAAATTTAAGTTCAATTTAAAGTGAAATTTAGTGCACCGAACATTTCGTAAGAGCTCGATGTAATTTTTGTTATATATTTTTGTTAGTAATTGTTTTTCTATATTAATACCCTAGTGCGAAATGTAAAAAGCAAAAAAGAAACGAAATGAAACGAAAATAACACGAAAATCCCCCACAACAAGCCAATTGTACTTACGTTTATTATCCTTCGCCTTTAATTTGTAATTTAATTTCACAAGAGAACAACAGCAATAACCCAAAATTGTTCCCCATCTTTATGCTTAGTTTACCTCAGTTATTTTAAATAACTATAAAATAATAAAAGGAGAACACACACACTGCACACTGCATGCACAGAGCCCCAGTTTATGTTTAAGATGATAAAATGAAATGTAATATATATTTTTGTATAATTTGTAACCATATTTCGTCATGTGTTCTGTTCGATCGCAACAATTTGGCTTGTTTACACCTCTTTTTCTAATTTGTAACAATTATATGATTAAATCTAAATTTAATAATATATACACACGTAAATGCTAAACAACAAAATGCAACTAAATAAATGTTAAACCCCAGAAAAAAAAACAAAACAAAACTTCTTACAATTGGCTATTTTTATTGGTTAACCAAATTGAAAACACAAAAACTGACCCTATTGGACTCCAAAATTGACCCAACACCTCCCTCAATACTTACCCCATAAAAACCTAAATGTAACGAAAATATGTATACTAAAGTTTACGAATATCGAACGAAAGATTTAAAAAGAAAGATGAAACGATGAAAAATAATGTGTTAGGCATATAAGCGACTTTACAGTTCAGTTCAATGCAAAATTTTAAGATGAGAAAAACGCTTCTTGAGATTAGTTGTACGTGCATAAGATACCAGATGTGTGTACGTTATCCGACTATATATATACCCCGTATATAGTAGTGCACTCCCCGCGTCTCTACCCTCAATCAATGTGTAAATCAAGTTGTTGTAAATTTGTCTATGATGATAAATCGAAGCCAGTACAAATTATATTTAATGTATATGTGCGTTTTAATTGTTCTTATTTTTCCAAGTTCCCCCTAAATTTATTTTTGTTTTCATTTCAACTTCAGTTTTAATTGTGTCTAGGGTCACACATTAAAAAAAAAGTATACAAAACGAAAAACAAAAAAAAACTTTTGGAACAATGACGAGTACAAAATTTCAGGTAAAAACAAACAAAATTTAGCAGATAAATTAAAATTAATTAAAGTATATATAGAGAAGAAGTATCGACGAAGAACAGATCGTACAAATTTTTCGGCATAAAGTCTAAAGAAAAAGAGTTAAAATTTTAAGGGAAGAAAGAACCGTTTGTTGTGTGACTTTAAGGATTCAGTGTTGATTGAAATTCAGTTTTCAAAAGGATCTCTATCCTCACATATATTTATTTTTTCTCATTTGGTTGTTTCTTTTATAAAAATTTAAATACAACAAAACTTGAGTTACACATAAAGCAACCGAAACCGAAATCGAAATTCGATTAAACCTTGTTCTGGACTGAAAAGTTTTCAAATTACCCAAGCGAAATTTTGATAATTTTTATCCCAAGAAGAAAGGAGCAAAAGAAAGGTTCGAGCAGAGACAACTATTGAAGTGTGTACTTAAACTACGTGAATATGTATATGTAAAATGTAAAAGTTTAAACAAAACGAAAATAGTTTTAAAAGAAAAAGAAAACCAAATCCGTTTGGAGCAAACTCAGGGCATTATCAAGACTCACGACGATGTATACATGCATTTAATACAAAAAAAAAAAGAAAAAATACAAAAAGCAAAACTTTTTTCGATATGTATTACTATAAAAAAAAGAAGAAAAAAACAAGTAATGAAAGCAACCAAAAGCGGATGTAATAATCATGCGGAAACGATTATGAACAACTCAGGTATTAAATGATAAATGAAATATTTTTAAAAACTTATAACGAAATGAGAACGGCAGTCAAGTCAACATTTTCACAAGTTGTGCAATATTCTTAAAGTTTTCTAAATACGTAATAGTATTAATAATCTAATAAAGGGATCTAATGGAAAGTCAAAAAAGGGATAGTTGAGGATGAGATGTTCATAAGGCAAGGATCTGAATGGTTAGACGAGAGAGAGAGAGAGATGAGGTGCGATAAGGTTGGGTGAGTTTTTGAAGCACATGAAGACTAAGCATGTACTAACTAACTACTCCTTTAGTATTGTATTTTTTCTGTTTACCAACAACAACCACAAAACACACACAACAATCAACCACTCTGCCACAAGGACAACAAATCACAGACAGATACACTCGATACACGCACACAGACACACGAAAATAGTGAAATAAATAGCTAAATGAAAATGAGTTTATATAAAGAAGGAAAACATAAAACTGTGATTACATTTGATTGTCGAAGCGTTGATAAGCGAATGTTGCATAATTATCGGAGCGAAAACGAGAATACGAAATATACATAATTGAAAATGGAGTTATTATTATAATTATCTGAAGCCACTTTTGATTTCGAGTAAGGGAATGCGACGGAGAGCGCGCATAAGTAAATAAATATTTAATTAGCCGAAATATTAAACTTCAAAAGAACTACTAAGAAAATACAAAGAGATATCTAAGTTATTCGAGATTAGTGGAAACCTGCCCTTATTTTTCGAACACTACCTGTAACAGTTGACCAGGCTGAAACACTTAAGCTGCGACATAAAAAAACCCTCGATTTGGTTCATAAACATTTCTTTGAACGATTTCTGTATGTGTAGTGCACCTTAGTTAAAAATTAAAGTCTGAGATTTTACACTTATGTATATGGTCGAAGTATACACCTATAAAACGTATTTGAAGTGGAAGTCTAAGTCCAAAAGCGATTAATTAAGTTTATTGAACTACTTATTAATAAAAAAAACTTCAAACAAAACACACACACACACACAAGCATATGAATTTGGCTATAGATGTATGTGAAAATCAAGAAGGAAACCAAATTTTCGGAGCAGGCATATATGATTTCCCAAATATGTGTGTATGTATATCTGAAAATTACGCAAGCGAAGCATTTAAGTACCAGCTTAAATATATTTTATGAACTCGGATAAAAGAAATCTACGATTATGCCATACATTTTTATGTAAAATATATAACAAAACAAAATACGAGTGTAAGCTAAAACCAAAACACAGTCACAGAAACCAATCGCATTGTAACAGAAACTCACAAGACACGGAAAGGAAATGGGAAACCAGAATGGAATTAAGCATAAAAAGTATATGAACGAACCTAAATTCAATAAACTTGTTGCTAAAATATAATAAAACAAATTATTTTTGTGATTTTATTTGGGTATGTGAAATTTGCAGAAGAATTCGGTTAAAATTAAAGTATAATAATGATTAAAGACGGTTTTAAGGAAAAATTTAGTGTTCTATCTTCTTCCATTTTAAATTAAACAGACTATTCGATACTCTACGAGTTATTACAATTAAATTAAATTTATATTTGGTTTTTTGCAAACATTTAAACCTGGCACATTGCACTGCTTGCATTTAACAGAATAAAGAAGTGATATGTGTTTCCGGTTTCCGGTTGTCAACAAAGTATGACCGCATCAAATATATATCATCTTTAGAAAAAATATCGATATATTGATATTTCGATATATTATCAAAAATGTAGTATATTTTCAAGAGCAGCTGGTATATCGTAACAATGCAGCTACGGTCTCACTGTATTTAGGTTGAAGAAATAAAATAAATATAAAATTAAAAGTCAATTTAGTGCAATTGCTGGCAATAAACAAAAGAAACCGAAACTAAAGGTTAGAGTTAAGACTGCGTCCTGCCCCCCACAACATATTGCCTGGAGCTGAAAGCCTAAAGCCGATTTACTAAGCGAAACAAAGGCAGAAAAAAAGTTAAGATGGTGAGTAATAGTTAAAAAAAGGGCCAACAAACGGTAAATACCCTGTCCGGAGGAGCCGCCGCCCCATGATTTAGTGAAAACTAGAAACTTTTATAACACAAATAAGGGAGTTCTATTGGGAAGTGGGAAAAGGAAGATGGGCCTAAAACAATGCCCATATATGGCAATACCGGTCGTACTCCCCCGCCCCGTACTCTCTCTTCTTTTCAGGTCTTTGCGGCTTATCGCCGCTTAAGTGACTCAAGTTTCCATACGAAATCAATTAAGTTTCTCTTTCCCTTTACTGTTCTCATCTTCGCAGTCGGAAATGCAAATGGACTGCGCGTTGGACCTGATGCGTCGCCTGCCGCCTCAGCAGATCGAGAAGAACCTCATCGATCTGATCGATTTGGCGCCGGATCTGTGCGAGGACCTGCTCTCGTCCGTGGATCAGCCGCTGAAGATTGCCAAAGACAAGGAGCATGGCAAGGACTACCTGCTGTGCGACTACAACCGCGACGGTGACTCCTATCGATCGCCCTGGTCGAACACCTACTACCCGCCGCTGGAGGATGGCCAGATGCCGTCGGAGCGGCTGCGCAAGCTGGAGATCGAGGCGAACTATGCCTTTGACCAGTACCGGGACATGTACTTCGAGGGCGGCGTCTCGTCGGTGTATCTGTGGGACTTGGACCACGGATTTGCCGCTGTGATACTCATCAAGAAGGCCGGCGACGGCAGCAAGATGATTCGCGGCTGCTGGGACTCCATCCATGTGGTGGAGGTCCAGGAGAAGACCACCGGCCGAACGGCACACTATAAACTCACCTCCACGGCAATGTTGTGGCTGCAGACAAACAAACAGGGCTCCGGAACAATGAACCTGGGTGGTTCCCTGACGCGTCAAACGGAGCAGGACGCCAATGTCAGTGAGTCGTCGCCGCATATTGCCAACATTGGCAAGATGGTCGAGGAGATGGAGAACAAGATCCGCAACACGCTCAACGAGATCTACTTTGGCAAGACCAAGGATATCGTGAACGGACTGCGAAGCACGCAGTCGCTGGCCGACCAACGGCAGCAGGCGGCCATGAAGCAGGACCTGGCCGCGGCCATCCTGAGGCGCAACGTCAAGCCCGAATCGAACTGAACGAAAGTCGAGCACTGAGCGGCCAAGGCTGACGGCGGTAGGTAGCTCTGCAGCGTCCTCGTAATTCAATTTCAAACATAAACCATAAACCATAATTATAATATCCCCCAACTAAGCGGGGTCTCCTTCTGGCGACCTGAATGGGTGTAATAAGATGCGAATTAAATGCTGTGCCTTGTCGCCCCCGAAATTTTATCTTAATTGCAATAATATTAGGATAATATTTCCAACTTGGATGACAGCACATCCTCCCAATTCCCTGCTATTCACACCCTTTAGTCAGGCAAGTCATGGGAGGAGGACAGCGCCTAGGAAGGTGGAAATTAAGCAGACTAATAAATATTTAATACGCATTTCTAGGCAATAAATTTGTTAAATAAGAGAGAAATTGTTAAACGGAGAAGAAACATATTAATGTCCAACCCCGCCCACATAAATATTGTTGCAATTTAGAGGCGCGCGCGGGCATCATCTACAGTTCACAGTTCAGCCGCAAAGCCAACATCGCCGCCCTCAAGACAGTATCCATAAGTATTTGTATCTTATTTGTAAAATGCCTATCACATTTGCACCACCGAAGTCGTGGCAAATGTGTTCGTGTTTCATTCACCTGCAGCCCGTTCTTAATTCTTCCGCGAATAAATAATGTGTTTATTAATTGTGTCTTTTTATGTGTATGCATGTGTGTGTTCTCTAACAATAAGAGGCCGGAGCTCGAAGCAAGATTACTAACTGAAATCGCTTTGTAATTGTATTATCTGAGGAAATGCACATTACCTTCTAAATACTAGTTTTTTAAACAAACATTTTGGATGGCAAAAGAGAAATTTTATACAACAGAAATCTAATAAATATTGAATTATTAAGTTGTGTTTGTTTTTCTCTTTTATGGGTGGGCAGCAGATGGATATTTTCACTCAATACCATTGTCTTATCGCAGAGACTATCCTTCTGCTGCCTTATGTGCGCCTGTTACTTGATATCAAGCAATTGAGGAATTTATCCGGCAAATGTCGGGTTTTACGGGTTTTAAGCCTCTTTTAAGAAGTTTGCTTGTCTTGCTGAATATCTTATCAATTTTCCGAAGAAATACTTGTTATCATATTCGATAAATAACTTAAGTTTACAAAAGATAACACACAAAGAAGTCAGATAAGGGGCTATAAAAACACTTTTAGTTTGGTTCACGGCTACCTTTAAGTTACGATTGCATTTATTTTATGAAAAGTTCTTAAACCGCTTGATTAAAAACATATATATATATATATATATATATATTTAAATACATTGAGGTGTGAGTGTGTATGGTGTGTGTGCTTAGACTTAGACATATTTGCAAATCATTTCATTTATCAGCATGTAGTGTTTAAGATTTTGACTGAATTTTATGATAATTTTTACAGAATTCTCATATTCTCGTACGTTTATTATAGATCGTTTTATTATATACAAAGAGGCGACAAATCTGTGTGTATATTTAGGGGTATTCAACTTTTCAGAATCGAAATCGAAGTAAATTAAGTTTACGGTTCGTCGCATATAGAGATATCTACAACTTAGGCTAGGTATTATAAATAAGTTAAATTTATTTAGTGGGAGGACGTGTGCTGTAGAAGGAACTACTGTTAAATACAATATTTTACACGGGTTGTTGAAAAGGCAGGCGCCAGCCTAGAGTTGGGACAAGTGCAGCTGGGAAAATAAAGTCAAGTACTAATTGTTTCCCACCATCCTCGATGGCCTTGTCTAGTTCTCGAATAAAAAATGGAAAAGAATACATAGCACATTTGTCTGTGGCGGGTGACGCGGATGTGTCAATGTGCTTCAAGTCTCTTTTTAGGTCCAACTAAAGTCACAGCCCAGCTTATTGCATTTTGGAGACCTCGAACTTGGTGTTGATAATCTCCTCGTCCGAGTCGAGGATGGGCAGAGCCGAGTCCGCCATTGAAGATGGTATATTCTCCTCCACCCAACGCAAGTCATCCTCCTCTGTGGTGGTGGCAGTCCGCGAGTTCACCGACGTCTTCGGCGTACCATTCTGGCCACGCATCTTCACCCCATAGGCATCGGCCACAAACTGATCCTCTTCGTCTGCAAAACGGAATGCAAATCAATGAAACTTAGTTCTCTTTTTGAGGTCACACTTCCTACCCTCATCGTCTTCGTCCTCGGGGGCATCTAGCAGCGGTGTGAAGGCATATCGCTGGTTGTTATTCGTTGGTCGCCATAGTATCATAATCACCAGCAGTAGCACCGAGAATAGAATATGCCAGAAGCCAGTATCGATCCAGATATCACGCCATCCCTAATCAAACATAAAGAAGAGCAATTTGAATACAGTAAAGCTCTCGTTAATTGTCGACAATTAACGTACAGGCGTACAGTTCTCGATTCTACGCAAACGCAACGCAAAGAGCATAAAGATGACAGAAGCGATAACAGCGAAAATCAGCGTGTTTGTAAAGTGCCTATACAGGGATAGCTTGACCATATTCCTAAAAAATATATGTATATAAGATATCTAGCGTTTAATACATGTCTTTCTGTAGTATTCACCTTCTAAGCCTCAGTGTACGTGTGGTCTGGACGAGCGAAGTGAAGATCCACCAGCAGATTCCTGTGTCCAACACAGCCAATGGAATACTGGCAACCAGGAGCTCGCTGCGGTCGCTCTTTATGTTGGTAATGCGCAAATAGCTCTCCACGCACGCCAGTAAAAAGTACAGGGTGCCAACGCCCACAACGCGATGCAACATGGGTCCCAAACGTGGTCTAAAGGGCAGTATTAACTCATCTGTAATAATATAAAACCAAAACTACTCACTTGACAATCCCGAAGCCCAGACTCATAATGATGACCAGCATCCTGGCCAAAGTGCGCTTTGCACAGGAAACAAACTCAGCAACCAGTTCCGCATGTTGTACAGCAACGCCGTAGTTTGTAAGCGTTTGATACTCGGCGTAGAAAAAGGCCTTCTCGAGCATGCCCAGCAGTATGACGCCACCAATCCAGAACTGAATTCTCAATAGATCCCGCCATTGGGCGAAGGAAACGAACAGCCAAATAATGCCGAATATCACATAAACAATGCACATGATTAAATAGAACTGTAAAACAATAAATAAATAAACACTTTTAGGTATAAACAATGGGAAAGTATGAATACATACGGGCAGGAAAGGCCAATCTATGGCGGAGATATAACCGTGCGGTCCCAGGAATTCAATGTGCACCACAGCACTGAACTCGGAAGCGGGGGGTTCCGGTGTAATCAGGATCTCAATCTCATAGATGCCATCCTCCTTAACACTCGCAATCGGGTTTGTTGTTGGCTGAAATAGATAAAAGGGTTTTATTAAACAAGAACATCACTTTTTTCAAGCATGATTGATAGCAGTGCGTGTTAAGTACATTATTTATCAGTACTCCGGCTTCACAAAATTAACAAAAACTACATTAAATGTAGTCTAGACTAGGTTATACCTCGGGGTACATGAACCTCTAAGAACGGAATAGAGATAACACTATATGGGCGTCCCACATAAGTGATTTCCTTTCAAATACCTCAACAAGCACTTCCTTTTACCAGCTTAAATTCTAGAGAAATTAAGGGGGGAAAAGGTCTGAATACTCCTATGGGAATAAAGTCGCATTATTCTCTATAAACACGGTATAGTTTCCACTAAGAGGTGCTACCCTCCCTTTGGAGAACCGATAAGCCCGAAACTGCGACTGCGCCTGCGACTGATAAGCTTGTGTACGCCGCATATCTTTCTTTTCCTGTAATTTTTGTGCGTTTCGCACTCGAGCTGAGTCATTACCGAAAGTGGATGTTTGTTCTCCTTCATGGGGTGCTTCGGTTCCGGCTTCCCAGTGGCTCCTTCGGCCGTCGGAGACAACTTTTCGGCCACCAAAACGATGAGGCCATTGCAGGGATACGATTTGGTGACCTGGGTCAAAACGTTATTGATGGAGGCGTTCTTTTGCAGTGAGGGCTCGGCCGCAATGGCGTCCAGCTGAAATAGAACTCAAGCTTAGAATGGCCAACAAGACAAGACTAGAAAGGCTTCTCACCAAGCGATCATCGTAGATGCAGGGATGCTCCGTCAGCCGGAAGGTTATGGTCAAGTTCGTTTCCACCTTGGACGCGCATCCCGTAACTGGAAGACCGGGGGGTTGGGGTTATTAGGGGTTGGGTGATTTAGGCGAAGGCATTCGTCACACGTTGCCGCTGCATGTACTCACTTTTCACGTATATCTTCGAGTTGGCCAGCAGCGGACGCTGTTGCCTGATGTTGGGTATCGCCTGCGAGGAATGGAATAACATTAATTACGTAGCCGGAACATATGCCGCATACACAAATCTGTTTTGTTTCCGACTCGAGATTCTCAGCGGGGGTAGAAATGGGGAAACGGGGAAAGAAAGAGCACTTACCGAGTTCACCGGAATGTCCACGATGCCCGGGTCCGATTTTGCTTCTGTTCCCGTCAAGGCAGAGAGCAGCGCCAACGCGACTACAAATAGCGTCGAGCTTTTCTGCATTTCGAATTGACGTGTTGGGCTAAATAAATAAAAAGTATTATTTCTGCCTGGTTTGACCAATGTGACCGGAGCTAGAGGGAAAACAAAAACATAGGCGCAGTGTGACCAGTTAGCTTTGGGCCAGTAATCAACCATCGATAGCGACCTATCGCAAGAAATAGTTATGTCACCTAGAGGTGGACAAAAATATTAACTAGGAGGATGTTACGAAAAGTAAATAAACCTTTAAATTGTATAAAATTATGTATTTAAATGTACTTACTTACTTTATCTAGCTGCTACCCAGTGCGCGGTGGGCCCTTCAAGCGCCGAAGGTCACAGCAACAGCCGTGAGGAACACCAGTGGGAGCGGCGGCGCCGGCAGTGTTTACGAGCCGGATTACCTGGAGGTGGGTTTTCTGCCAGCCTTTGATCATCTTGAATCCTCCGTTTTTTATAGACCCATATCTTTGCTCTATCCCGCAGTCACTTAAACCAAAATACCCGCAATACGAAAGCCTCAACGTACAGATCAAGGGCTATGACTATCCGCAGCTGGAGAGCTATCAGCGCTTCCTCCATGGCGTGGCCGAGTATTTGGAACTGGATGTCTCCGACTGCTACGCCCTGCCGCCTCAACAAACCCAAGTGCAGCGCCTGCGTCCCAACTCCACGGTGATCGAGGCCGAGTACAAGCTGACCACGTACGAGCGGAATCTGCAGCTGAACTATGTGGATGCGCCGATTTATCCGCAGTTCCTGCGCATTGCCCAGTCAGCCCTGCCCGAGGGCGTTAGTTTGAGGGTAGAGGAGCACACCGACGACTGCGAGGAGCGACGCTATGTGCCGGACAAGGAGCTGCTCGACCTCAAGTCCGAACTGGATCGAATGGGCGGACCAACCACCACCAAGAAGAAGTAGGATCCATTTTTTTTGGCAAACATTTAATGCTAAGCTGTGTAAAAAGTGTGGAGAGAAGAACCTATAAGTAAAAACTTTCCTATTTAAAGCTTTGCACTAACTGGGAGGACGGCAATAGTTACTACAGACAAGTGGAAGACGCATCTCTTAAACCGAAAATAAGTAAACTTAGGGGATTGCACTAACAATTATCCGCTTAGACCACACCGAAATGCACCACCTTGATGGATGACGAGGAGGAGGAGTTGTTGGTGTTCTTGCTGTTGCTCTGCTTCGGTTCCTCGTCACGACGTCGCGCCGGGGGCTTTGTCATATCTGAAGGAAAGGTTAATATAAGATTAATGAAGACTGGTAGCGATCTATACTCACTTGTGGTGATGGGATTGAAATCCTTCAGATACTCATCGTTGGGATGACAAAGTGGCAAGCTGTCGGCCAGCTCCTTCTTCGGATTGGTAAGATGCCGCGCTGCAGGTCTGGAGTAACCGTTTCTCTTGGGCGGCATGGGCTTCTCTTTACGTGGAATCTCCTAATGGGATGTGACGTTAAAAGGACTGTGCAATTTTCCAATTCCAATTCCGCTGAAAGTTTTAGCTTACCGGCACAACAGCCACCTGTATGGTATCCGAAAACTTGACCTTGTTCTTCTCGGCCGTCTGTGACTTGGCACTGGGTATAGCTCCTCCAGTCTCTCCATTGCTTGGAGCTGGATTAGCCGGATTGGACAGTATGGATGCCGTGGGTTTCTTGAGCAGCAGTCGCTTTTGGTAATCCTCGTTGCTCATCGTGGGCAACATGGCGGGAATGTTTCCGGAAACCAGCGGATGCTGGTAAAACTTGGGCTGGTACGCTGTTGGAGCCACTGGGACCACTGAAACCACAGAAGCTGGTGACGTTGGCAAGCTGTTGAATGCACCAAGTGGCGAACTTTGGTCCGGTATGATCGAGGAAGTCGGAGGTCGGGGTGGCGGACTGCTGGGCATGGGCAGACCCACCGTCTGATCCGGTATATCCTGCGACCACACATTACCTAAGGAAACAAAGATTGGAATGATTGTCTTAGAATGAAGATTAATCCTTATTCTCTTACCATTTGAGCTGGAACTCTTAGCAGGCGCTGGTGGCAAAGTGCTGTTCTTTAGTGCGAGGCCTGCTAAGGAAGCTGTCGTTGGAGCTGCTATCGATACTTTGGGCAACGGCGGCCTGAGCTCCGGCTTGGGTATGTTAATCTTGATCATCTCGGCGTTGAAGACCTTTGATTTAAACGAGGGCAGTGGTGGCACATAGTTTTTAAGGGTCTGCGATTGACTATGACCCGATCCACGCAGCACATCCGAGCAGGTGGACAGCGAACAGGCCGACTCCGAGCGCAGGTCACAGGTCAGGCTGAGGTTGCCATTGGCACGATCTTCCTCATGGATTATGGCAGCGGCCTGACTGAACGCCACCTGGGCGAATTCACCCAAGCTGGAGATGCACTTGGTCAGATTGTACAGATCCATGAATATATCATAGTCGGCCACATCCTGGGCAATTTCCAAGGCCTCAGCAAATAGGTTCTTTCTGTGGGCATTTAATAAGTTAGTTAAATTAATTTTTCAAGCTAACAAATGCAACTCACCGCAGCAGAAAGAAGCAAAAGCGTCGCTTTAAATCGTACACCTGATCGCTGAACTCATCCTTCGTCTCCTCCGAAAGCGTGCGGGCGAATGTCTTCAGGGCTCTGGCCATCAGCTCAATGCGCGGCCGTCGCTGATCCCCGCCAAAGAACACATAGTTGGCTATCTTGTGCAGCGTTATCAGACACATGGCACCGTAGGTCTCCCAGTTCAGTGCCGCCAGCACATTCACCGCCCTCTCCGGCTGCTGCAGCCGCAGATATTTGTCCGCTATAACGTCGGCGGTTAGGCCAGAGTTGTGGATATCGCCACGCATGCCGGCGCCGCCAAAGATGCGCATGCAGGCCAGCGGTCCCTGTTCGTAAATTAACAGCAGCAGGCAATCCGTTTGGGCGTAGGTGTGCTTGAACGTGCCCAAATCCGGTTTTCGACTGAAGGCGACGCTCAGAAGCGTAGGCTGGGCCACAAAGTAATGCGAAAGGTCCAGCAGGCTCGAGGGAGTCACACTCTCGCTAACCAACTGATGGCCAATGGTGGCCAGGGCCAGGTCGAAGCACTGCAGCACCGATCGCTCGTTGGCCACACACAGCATGGCGGAGTCACAGTGCCAGGCACATTGATTGGGCACAATCTCGATCTGGTTGGCGTACTTCGTTGACTGCTGGACGAGGTCATGCAGGCAGATGTTGCGATCGATGCTGCCCAGAAAGAGCTTCTCCTGATCGGGACTGAAGGCGAACGAGCAGATCTGGGCGCCCATCGGTATGGAGGTAATGGCGGTGCGCTGCATTTTTCCGGCGGCCAGCTCGTACGAGCAGATCTCAGCACTGATGTCTCCCTTGCGGGAAACCTTCTGTTCCAGCGTAATGATTTGGCTTTCGCTGCTTCGCAGAAAATCAACGCACAAGGGGTCGTTCTCCGACCAGCAATAAGCGATGGATTCCAGCTGCATACTAAGGGAAGCAGGATTAGTCTAGAATTCGGAAGGGATATTCCCTACTTACCCCTTGATCTTGAACACATGTATATTGGCTCTATCCTGATCCCGGATCGTTGGCCTCCAGGGGTAGACCTCGTTCTGCGACGACTGTGTCCACACCACAAAGAGATCAAAGCTGCCGTTGACGGTCAGGTGGCGGGCCAGCTTGCGTTCCGTGGCACCCGGTATGATCACATGGAAGATGCGCGGATCCATATTGGCGATCTTCTCCGGCCCCTGTGACCGTGCATTCGGTCGCTGCAGATGCACCACCGTCAGCTGGTTGGTATTGTAGGCCAAGACGATGTGGGAACGGGTGAAAAAGGCTGACGACGGGCACACACACACGGACAAGACAACGAAAACAGAAACAGAAACAAAAACACAAGCGACAAAGCTGAATGAGTGCCTCGAACAAAATATGGAAAGGTGAGAGGCGTGGCATGGCATGGCAGGGAATAGGTTGAGATGGGGAGGGGATCGCGCGGTTCGCATATTTACAGGCAACAAAACAAGCAAGCAGATTAATTAAAAATTACAATAATTGCATGCCCATGCCCGCCCGTGCAGCGTGCAGGTGTGTGCGTGCGGCTGTGTTGGTGTGGGAAAGTGCAAATCAAGTCGCACTTGTTGCCAATGCAAATTTCTCCATAACTGCACAACACAAGCCACAAAGCAGCGGTCTCTCAAGTGCCTCCAAGTGCAAGGCCGAGACGGGGGTCTCCATATTATACCATGCATATATAGAAGTGAGTATACCCTAAAGCGACGCATATAGCGCCGGGATTATATATCCCAATTGCCATTAATCACGCGCACATTGAAGGGCAGGGAAGATTTTATCAAATCATGTTTTCACTGTAATGCATTCGGTCCAAGGCGTGTGAGATTTATTCCTACTACAATATTTTAACGAGGACAACAGGGATCGTTTAGAAGAGATATGAAATTGTGCTTTTATGCATGAGGCTCATTATCATTATGAGGGGGCGATTTTACGTTCTTATTAATTTATATTGCACTCGCTAACAATATTAAAGGGAATCTAGTTATAAGAAGTCACTATGGTGTTTTAAAATCAACTTAAATTACCCCCAAAAAGTTGTTAAAAAACTAAATAGGTAGTAGAAGATCATAAGATAAAAAGAATACAATTAATTAACATATTTACAGGGTTTTAATCAAGCGAACAAACAGAAATCATGCATTTGACGGTGAAAGTAAAGACGCTATCGCATTAAAAGAGTATTTAAAAGATACATCAATCAAAGCTCTCCCGGACTTACCATCAGTGATGACCTCGGCGGCCAGCTTGCCCACAAGATACTTCTCAAAGACCATGCGCAGTATATCCCCCGTGTAGATGTCCACGCAGATGTGGGCGATCAGTCCGTTGGCGAAGAGCAACAGCACCTGGGCCGCATCCTGCCACTCGGAGTGGATGATACGATGCTGTCGCAGCAGATCCTCCAGCTTCTTAAGGTTATCCTTCAGGCGACCAGCCGCCTTGCGACTGCTGTTCTTCAGCACGGCCAATCCATTGCGACGCTCGGTGTAGTCGCGCTTGGCCAACGTGGTAAGATCCTGCTGCTCCTGCTCCTTTTCCCGTTGGCGCAGGTATCGGAAGGCGCCCAGGTCGTTGCTCTTGATGCGCACCTCGTCGCGCAGCGTCGTCCAAAAGTGGGTCTCGCTGAGCAGCATCTCGAGGCTGCGGCTGCTGCTGCTGGGTCTGACTCGCAGAGCTAGGTGATCAGCAGCTCGATTGCATCGATTTGCATGGCCGCGGCGGAATGGGTGTCAACTATGTAGTTCTCGATCTCTTGGTTTCTTTTGCGTGTCCGCTTCGCAGCTGCTCCAATTGCACGAATTTCTCTTGTGCCAACTTAACGGGTATGATCGTCAGTTGCTCACTAAGTTGCAATTACAGGTGGTACTTGTATTAATATTAATACTTCAACTTAAGTAGGGTTTTTCAAGTTTTATTTTTGTGCCACTTCTCGAAACGTAAACACTGAAAATTGTTGGAATTTAGCGATGGCACTTGCAGCGATCGATCACCTGTTGCTCTAACAGGTTATCGATAACAGTGGAGAATCGAATGGTTTGCTAGTGGGGCCAGAGGAGAAGTAACAATTAGGCGCGGTTTTTGAAATCACAGACTGTGGGTTTTAGGGGGCTTTAAATATTTCACATATTAGTATTTGTTTATTGTTCATGAATAATTGTAGCCAGTAGCTGGAACCCTTATCTTCGCATTGTTTTTATTAACGACAGTCTACGTTTGCAAGTTGAACTATGTTCAAGGGTCTGCAGACTTGGTCGTTTTGTTGATAAGATTGTGCGTCTTCAAGACCCACTAGTCGACGACGGCATTAAACAATAAAAGCGCTTGAGGAGTATTTTTAAACAAAATTGTTGTATTTATTGATTTCACCATCAAATCAGATTGCAATCAATTATTCACAGTAGTTTTCTTCATTCTTTGCTCGTTGTTATCAATGAAATACGATTTTGGGGCAACTACAGCTCATGATAGAGCTCACTAACTAATTGGCTAATGGACTAAATAAACAGCAATAATAATAATAGTAGTAATAATAATAATAATAATCATAATGATCGGAAGTATGTATTAAGAGTAACTAAAATGTATATCGCATTTGAGGAAACTTAACGTGAACGTTTACAATTACGATTAGAGTTATACGTATCGGTTACGGTCGGCTTCTACTGGCAACTGCGGCCAATTCAACATTGTTTGTGCTTAGAAACTAACAAAACTAGGGGAGCTATTGCGAACGCCAGTCGACTGACTCATTTTTCATCTATTTACAAAGACTCTGAGCGAATTGAATCCTATATTTACATTATTATTTTTTGTTTTTTTTTTTATCAAAATATCAACCACATTTATACATATTTGTATCTTTAAATTAATAGCAGCCTTTTCAAAATTTTGATAACGTTTCCGGTGAATCCATCGAACTAAACTCTCGTTGTGCAGACAGCTATTGCGGATCGTCTTCTATTAATAGTGTAGCATATAGCGGATTGGGTTAAGTGGGTGGACTTCGATCGTTCAACGTCTAACGTCTCAAGTCTATTGAGTTCGTTTTCATATTCCCTTCGGTTTGGTTGTGACTTAGAAGCTAGTTAACTCAGAATTTGCGCTCGTTGGTTTAGATCGTCTAGAAAAAAGGGGTTACGATTACAGTTAAGTTGCAGCAGTCGCGTCTACATATGCACAGATTGGGTTCCTCGTCGTCGCGTGTTAACTTCTTCCAGTCCGGGATTCTACCCGTCTGTGGACTCCCTAAAAGTCGTAGAACTCGTTCGACTTGTTGTTAAAGCGCCGGGTTAGGACATAGACAACTGCCTCGTAGGTGGCCATCATGATCGCCGTGTTGGGTATCTGCCGCACCAGCTGCGTGGCCAGGCCTCTGTGGAATGAAAATGATACAAACAGATGGCACAATTAGTGGACGAATTACTCCGCAAATAGTAGTAATCATTTAAGGCACCCCGCGAGACAGTACGCTTGCTTGCTCGCTCGCTCGCCTAGTGCTAATCAAATTAAGGTAAACAAACAGGAGAATATGCGACGCAAAAGAATGAATTTAAATAGATTTCACGCCGAGAAAGGCGGCGGGCGGGTGGCTGAATCGCGAATTCGTGGGTGGCGCATTATGATAATTCATTAGCAATGAGCAGGCAAAAAAAAATGTTCCTGAGCATCCGCGTTGTCTCTTGATTCTTATTTAAGATTTATATACTATTTATTAAGACTATAAATATTCTTAAATATAAAATAAGAATTTATAGACACACTTTTACATATTTATATGGAATTCCCTTTAAATCTGAGGTCTGACATGGGATTCCCTTTGAATCAAATGGAAACACTTAAGGAATCAATCGTAAAAATAATGTCAAATGTCAAAGAGTTTAATGAGGGGGATTTCCCCCTATACTCAATTATAAATATTATTATTAAATAGCATTTTTAATGAGAAAAACCCCCAGCTAATCTAATTAAATAAAAATCCCCCTTTAAATCCAATTTTACGCACCTATACAGCCCTGCTCTGCCCTCCTCCTTCCACACCGTGTGCAGTGTCTGCCAAAAAGAGTTGTACTTGTTGCCCTCCTCACGCAGACGCGTGCGGGCCACCTCATGGGGATAGGCGATGCAGGAGGCGATTGTCTTGGACACGGCGCCGGCCATCATGAACTCCAGGAAATCACGCGAGCCTTTAGTGTCCGTATGCCGTTGATTCCGCTGCTCGAGCTAAATATAAACAACAGCGTTAAAGATTACCGCAAATGTACAATCATAATCCAAATATAAACTCACCAATTTGGACTTGATGAACTCGTAAATGACAAAGTGCACCATGGTTTCGCAGATACCAAAATAGCTAGCGGTTATGCCCTTGTAGAAGGCTGCAATACCCCCCTGGGCATACACCCGCTCGATGCACTGCCTCACCGTCATCTGAACCTTGGAGTTATAGTCTAGTTGCATTCGTGTCTTTACAAACCAAATGGGATTCGTGGCCGTGGAGGAAACAAAACCAGCGCTGGCAGCACTCATTATATGAACCAGCGGCGAGTCACGTTCAACGAAGCTAAAGTAAAAATCAAGCCATTAAATGGGATACTTGTAGTAGATTTATAGACCAAACTTACCCTAAACTGTTGAGCGTGTTCTTGGTTTGGGAGTAGGTGCAGAAGTAGATGGCACGGGAAGGGGCCACGCCCACGAGATTCGGACCGAGACCTTTGAACAGAGCGCGGGGACCCTCGTTCTGTACAATGTGTCTGAAGTAAAGAATTAAATATATAAAATAAGCATCTAAAATTGAGAAAGTGTCCCCGTAATATCTTACCTTAGACACTGGACGATGCTCATGGATTTGGGCGTTGTCGATGAGATGCCACAATGCGAGATGGCCATGATCTGGAAAAGTTGAAAAAAAAAAGGTAACCAAATTAGTAAAATATAAACAAATTCGGGACAATGGAGGTGAAGGTATCGAAAATGTTGGCAGTGCTTGCGCTCAAGCTATAGTTAAGAGATGTTGGCATATGGCGGCATTATGGGTATGAGTATGAGAGAATAGGTAAAAAAGAATTTGGTACTACCCTACGCACACCCCCAATCACCTGTGGCTGTGATCTGTTACGTAATATCGTTGTGCTTAGCTTACGTCGTTGTTCCGGCCGCAACAGCTCCGATTGGCCGCCGTTCGCCGGTCCACTGGCATTCTCCGCCACCCGAGCCGGCGTCATGAAGGCCGTGGAGCTCTGCAGACGCGTCTTGACCACCTCCAATGGACATGTGACCACGGCGCCCACAGTGCCAGCGGAACTGCAAGTGGAAAATAAGGGGAAATATGTTGATAAATTGTAAAGACTAGAATTTTAAAGCTTAGATGGTAAAGAGAAGTACTCTATATGTTGTTATTTTTTAAAAAGTTCAAGTTCACTGTAATTGCTAAAATCTATAAGTGGACATAAAAAAGACAAACCAAAAGTAAAATGCTTTAACTTAATGTTTGCCTGCCATTTTGAGTTTCGCCCACATGTTCAACTATCATAAAAATAAATCACACTTCTTGGCAAGAATCGGCCATGCAGGAAAAATATCTATTTCCCAAACTCGTATTTCTTTGAATTGCGCAATTCCCTGGCTAAAAATGTCTGTCTGTCCATCTAGTATAGCTGCTAACTACAGACTGGCATAAGTGGCATGTCTCATTCCAATTACAAATCGAATTCAAGTGCCGGGCAAAGGCATTCTTGATTGGCTGCCTCGGAAATGAAGTGCATTTTCGACAAATGCAAAACGGAAGGAGGGTTTACTTGTGGTCTGGATAATCGGAGAGGCGTTATGCCCATCAAAGCGAATTATAGAAAATTTTCTATATGAATTCATTGCAAATTCCAAGTGCATGATGGCATTCAAGGTTAGGTAATTGTTTACTGAATTGTGAAATTGCTTAAAGGGAATTTGAGCAGCAGACACGAGTGCAGAGTTATAAACTTAAATTAACTTTAGTTTAAGGTAGTAGAAGTTCATAACCTTGACTTTCAATTGAATTCCAGATTAATTTTTGTTTGCTTACACCTCCGAAAAAAACAACAACAAGAAACTGCCCTAGAAAATTAATTATACACGACCTTTCCCAAAAAGCCAACACAACTCTGATTGCCTCTATCAATATCAACAAAACACACGCGAACTTGTGATAAAAGCAGAATCGCTTCATTATCTAGGAATAAACATATTTGCAGAAGCATAACTCGTGATCGCAGAACTGTGTAAATTGCCAGTTGGCAACTAGCAGTTGATAGTCATGAAATTATTACCTAAATATATTATAAAAAGCCACAAAAGGGGGGAAAGAAAATATGTTATGCAACAAAGGGTAACAAGGAAACAAAGAGAAAAGTTTGATCGATGCCTGAAGCTCCTAGGGAATGTCACGAGAATATCTCTTTCTGAATCCTATGAAAAAAAAGGCAAAGAAAATATAATCAGCAGGCAATTGAACTGTGGGGACTTTACTTTTCCCTGTTTATTTTATTTTGCAAATCTGTTGGCGATTGCCATGCGGCCAGGGCATAGAGATCCAGTTGAAACCGGTTGGGTATTGACCCTCCTCCATCAGCGATAACCTTTGATGTCGCCAGCGGATGGGATGAATTGCAATGGCCGGTCCGGACAAAGCCGTGCCATGTGAGCTCTCTATGGCCTTATCAGCTATCGGCCGGCAGGCCACGTCCATTAAAAAAATATATATATATATAGTACTTTTATGGATGCCCGATCCGCTTTGAATCTGGTATGAGACTATGACATAATTGAACTGAAACCTGGTGAAGAGAACACGCCACCATATGGTAACTCAACAGATACTTTCTCTGACTGTTATCCCAATATATATATATAAAAATTAATCACATTTAACGGAAAGCTATCCTCCTTAACTATTGAATTTCAATTAGCATCTGCCTGTCACCATCACGCGACACAAAAGCAAACTGTTTCTCGTGCTACCTGAAAGCTGTTTCACAGAAGACAGTCAGACAGTTGGACAAACAGTCCAAGGATAAGTCTGGCTAAAACGGAATTAGAGCTAATTACGTACGGTTGAATGACACGGGGATGAGGTGATTAATGGGTTAAGTGTGAGTTAGAAAAGAGGTGATGAATTAATGATTAATGTGTGACAAATGAGAGTTGGCAAGTAATTGATTACTTCAATAATGATAAGCTATTTTTGGGACTTGATTAAGGTTGGATAATATATTAGAGCAAGAAAGAAATAAAGCTTCTTTTGGACATTATGATATAATTTTCTGCGTATATAAATGTATTCTCTTTTAGGGTACTAAAATATTAATTACTACTAGGGACTAATATAGTCATTAAATGAAGTGAAATTAATTATTAGAAACAAAAAAATAGTAGCCTTACATTTCTCACCACTTCAGCCACTCTATTTTTCTTTTCACTCACAGAAATGTAATTTCTTAAATCAGTTTGAAAGTTTATAAAACTCACTTAAACTTTCGGTTGTTTTAATAATTAAAAATTCAATCCTTCAAGCACGTTTTCATATTCGTTTACTCAAGAAATGTCTTAAAAGACAGTCATCGTTGTACGCAAGCAATCGAGAATAAAGCCAATTTAAATAAATATTATTTCAAGCTATTAAAGATTGAATTCTTTTGAAAAGAAAGCAATCTCTCATGTGCGAAACATGTGAATTTGCGTTCAAGTGCATACAGACCGAATCGCACAGATTCTCATAGCAATTGCTATATATATATAAATATATAGCTTGTGTATACATATGTTCGATCGATGGCCTTTGCGGGATGCATGTGCAAATTTCGTGCAATTTGCAACCGGTTAATGTGCGATTTATCTGTTCTTTGACATTGTCGGGTGTATTTGTTTCCCGAAAATACACGCGCTACGCGCTGATAAGAGTGGAAATTTTGGACTCGCAGACACCATCGTCTATGACCACATGTCTTTACATACATATATATATAGGAATGTATATATTTCTTGTGATACGAGTAATTTCTTTGGGCCATGCGTCAGCCTCTGCTGGGGTGACTTTTGTCCAAGGAGTTCCCCCCTCCTCTGGACCCACCTGTTCAGTCCCCTACCTCAATCTGGAGCTGATAAGGGTCTGTCTTGGCGGGGAGACTATGGCTTATCAACCTAAAAGTACGCATTTTTCAATGGCTTTTTGCGTTTCGCAGACTGAAGTTCCCCCCTCCGATCTTATCATCGCCAATTTTTTATTTTTGACTATAGCAATTCTTTTTTTTTTACCTTCTATTATTTTGTTTGCTTTGCTTAAGATTACGACATTTATGGAAAATTTTCAATGTCTCTGTTTATGGGTCAAAGGAATCGAAGGTTTTTGCGGGTTAGAGGGCCAAATTATATTATAAAGTTAATGGGATTTTCTTTTAAAGGTTTTAAGGAAATTGTGTAGTTAAGGCTGGCTAAGTATAGATATATCCCATTAGATGGTTGGTTTAAAATTCGAAATAAACTTGGCACGCGACCTTCTATATTTTTTCCTCATTCTCTTTCCAATTTTATTCAAATATATATATATTGTTTATATGTCTTGCCCGATTTATAAATCTAAATATGTGTCTAGATCAAGAGTAAAATAAATTTAAGTGCCCTTGACACAATTTTAGGTTTAGAGAAAGCGATTTATAAATTTTTTGGTAAAGAAATTATAGAAAAAGATAGAAAATTTACAAAAAACAATATAAAGTAATGTTTTTTAATATGACAACTAATTTAGCTTTACTTTTGTCTATTTGCTCTTTTTCTTCTACCGGGAAACACCTTCTATTTTAGCCTTAAAGACGGCCATCCTTGAATAAGACTCTTGAATGCATAACAAATTCTCTCTAAAATATGCGTACGTGCGAAGAGACATGAAGGCAATGAAAACATCAAAAGCGTAGAGAAAGAGAAAACGTTTTTGGGCCGGGTCAAAACCAACCACCAAAAAGTGTAAACAAATCCCAGCTGATGGAAAATTTTTGGGGTTTATGGTTATGAAATCTCAACCAGAAATGGCCAACAAAACTATGCTATAAATAAGTTAGGAGACAAGGAATTGCATACTGCGACTGACATTGTTTTAGAAAGGGGGGTTGTATATATCTTATCTATATATAAGTACACCTTGGTCAGTGTGTGTTGTTTGTTGCAATTCGCTCATCCATTCGCCTTCAACTGAGTCAGTGTGCCAGAAAAAGTTTATTTGCCCGCCTGCCTGGGTTGTTGTCTCTCGCTGAAAAAACCAAAACAAAAATCGAAATCGCTTGCCAAGCTCAATTTAGATTTGTTTCTCGACAAATAACAGCAAAATATTTAGGCAAAAAACACAACACAATGCAATATATACATAGTATAGGTATAGGGAAAATAGAGAAAATGTGCAATGTGTGTTGTTTTTGCCAAATAGAAAACGTTGTGGGAATTTATCTTCTTAGCTGTCTGAGAACCTATTTAACAAAGTCGCTAATTGCCTATTCTGAGGGATATTTTTGTATAGTATAGTTCTTAAATGTCACTAAAATCAGGTTCATAGTTTTGAACTTTAAGGGAAGGAATTTCTTTAAAAGAAAAACAAATTATTTAAGCTATTTTCTAGGACCTTAAGCTAATTTTTCACCAAAGTAAATGCATTTCTGACCCATTTAACAGTCTTGAGATTATAGACAACAAGTAGCTTATGTAAGACCCGCCTTTGGAGGCTTCTCTCTGATGCTTGATTAGATGGGATGCATGTCGTTTAATTGTTTGCTTTGCGGCTTATTTATAGCGATAACAATGTGGGCGGCCGGAGGCAAGGTTGTTTTTATTTTATTGTTTCCCTTATTTTCAACGTGTACTGACACGAGATACCAACAAAGGCGGGTTGAAAAACAAACTAGGGGTATTAAGGCAGCTCAAGTTGCAACGTGAATTCCTTTCCACTTGCTACAGTTCGTATAGTTAAAGTATATACTATAAACTACGTAGATATGTAAACAAAAGAAACAGGAGATATAGATATGTACAAAATTATGACTTGCCAACGCATTGTTTTTGCAGTTAGGAGGGGCTTAAGCTGCCGGCCGGCAAATTGCCCAGGGGCTCGCAGAGCCAACAAAGCATGTGGAGGGGATCACAACGATTGACAGCCCCACAATCAGCAACTAGAACTTTGCCAGAGGTCAGATAAAAGGCCCCCCAGTAGTCAAGGTTACACTTTAATCAAAGTACATAAATCAAATCAAAAGCTACTACACCGGTCATATTTTTCCTTGCTAAAAGCTATACCATGTTTAAGAATAATTAATAAATACTACATCTTCTGCCATATTCATTCGTTAAATAAAAAAAATGTAATTTTAGTAAGAATTCTAGCAAGAAAAACTCCTTAAGAATTTAGATATCGCGTTTAGAAAGAAAAAGAAAGAAAACTTGAATTTAAGAGTTGCATAATATTAAGTCTTAGTATAGTCTTAAACCAAAAATAAGTATCTTTATAAAAAACACTTTGTTGTTTTCGTATCCCCCATAAAATTTGCATTTCCCGAAAGACAAGAGGCTCGACCCCACAATTGTTTCATTCCCTTGTTTCCCACCTTCCTTTCTTCCCACCGAAATACGGAACAAGAACAGCAAATAAGCTGCACTTCACCTTTCTCTTCTCGCTCGCTGTCGCCCTTCTCCACTCTCTTCGCAACAAAAACAAAACTGGTTGCGAGCAAGAAAGACGCACACACACACGCCCACTATGCACTCGATGCAGCCAATATGCCGGGCTAGTGAGTGTGTAGGGTGCAGGTAAAAACAAAAATAAAATCAGATGCGGCGCGACGCGTCTAAAAATAGCCCCAGCATAAAAGCGACAATAAAAGTAATAACAGAGCGACAACAACAAAATAATTGAAGCTCTGAAATCCAATTGGACATTGTGCTTGTGGAATGCACCGAGAAAATGGATAAGGAAAGGGGAAAAACTACATTTGTTTACATATGTTTGCTGGTTGCACATAAGCATGTATTTTATAAATTTTATTTGCTTATTTCGTTTATCTTGTCTATGATTTCGCCAGCTGTCGTTTGCCGTAATAAAAAAACAACGAGAAGAAAACACGTGAAGGGAGCGTGTTTTTTACTGCTCCTTTCGGCCTTTCTTCTGTTTTAATTGGCAGTGGCGCCAAAAATGTTCATTTGCGCGAATTGAAACCAAACTAAATCTAATCGCAATTGCGACG